>LOND01005381.1:15979-34487 GCA_014220965.1 Paragonimus kellicotti
ATCTGTTAAGTTCCCTGTGTACAGGGGACTTCGAAGTGTTGGATTGGTAAAAGAACCAATGGACGCTCTTCTAAGGTCTGTTTTTTACACGTCGCACAACGTCCGTGACAGAACAATCATCTATTGATGTCTACGGTCGACCGCTTCTTTGCAAGTCATGAACACAGCGGGTTACAACAAACTTTTTCATCAGCTTTCGAACTGATTCACAGGTAACCGGTCGTGTATTAAATTCCCTAGTGGTCTATGCCATATTTTCACAGATCGCATGAATAAAAACAAGTTCAATACACTGTTCAGTTGTCGGCACTTCGTTCACTTACTTGCGCTCCACGGATGTTATCTGGCTCTAGCAGGATAACTTGCCCAGACCTAGCTGCACGCGGTTACTGTTCGGTAAACTGTACTGAGAACGGTGTGATCCAGCATAACTCAACACAAGAAATATCAGTCAGACAGGCAGGCATACAGAACGGATGAGTCACCCCAAGACCCACAAGTACAGTAACCGCGTGCAGCTAGGTCTGGGCAAGTTATCCTGCTAGAACCAGATAACATCCGTGGAGCGCAAGTAAGTGAACGAAGTGCCGACAACTGAACAGTGTATTGAACTTGTTTTTATTCATGCGATCTGTGGTGAAAATATGGCATAGACCACTAGGGAATTTAATACACGACCGGTTACCTGTGAATCAGTTCGAAAGGCTGATGAAAAAGTTTGTTGCAACGGCAGTGTTCATGACTTGCAAAGAAGTGGTCGACCGTAGCACATCAATAGATGATTGTTCTGTCACGGACGTTGTGCGACGTGTAAAAAACAGACCTTAGAAGAGCGTCCATTGGTTCTTTTAACAATCCAACACTTCGAAGTCCCCTGTGCACAGGGAACTTAACAGATAAGGATATCCGCCATACGGGAAAGTGATTACAATAGCTTCCGTTGTCTGGTTCTGATCAATATCACACACAAAACAACGCACGTTTGACCACATTCGTACTGCATGAGTCTACCTGTACGTGTGCAGCTCCGTATTTGTTCGATGAGCTAAGATCTATTAGCATGTGCGCCAAAAATGTGATAATCTAGGAAAGATTAGCCGAGTACGATGTTCACCGGAGAAAAGTGAGCAAACAATAAAAATGTTTCAGTAATCATTTTGGACACCTCCGTCTCCTCAGCAACCGTACAATGCAGGTCGAATGATGATCTCTCGCGATCGTGAAACACACGTGATTTCACAAATTCAATGGAAAGATGAACGCAACCGATAAGTTAGATGAAGAGTGAACACATCATCAACGGTAACGTGCCCCAGAAAGCCACTCATTCAGTCTAGCTAAGTGTTTTCATGACAATAATAAATCTACCGATTTATCGACTCAACTAGCACTCAATACATTGAGATAGCTAGATAGGCCTGATATGATTACGTTTAGGTATATCTATAGACCGTAGTTAACATCCAAACTGTTGAGTCCGTCTAGGCCCAGCAGGGTTTGATACGCCATACTGACGTGATCGCAAAAGAAGTTTGAGCTGGAAAGATTTTCGTTGTCAAGGTAGAGAAGAATACATAATCACCAACAAAAACTATTTTTCACGGCTGACATGTACTCCCATCCGTCGGCAGTAGTGCATCGCCATTCCCGGATGATGCCTAAACACGTATCTAATAGTCACTTCTCGTCCATGATCCTTCTTGAATTGAGAACTGTCGTTTAGTTTCCGCGCGTTCCACTTGTTCCTTAGTACCCATTAGCGAAGTTGACCATTATAAGGGAATACTAACGTGGACAACAACAAGCAATTCAGTGTAACATTAGCATTCAGTTAAAAGTTTCCATTGGTTCACTTTGAAAACAAACACTAACTGTGAATCTTGTTATTTTCAATACTGGCCATTGCAGTGGTAGCAGAAACTGATGAGTGGTTTGAGCAGGCACACACAGAACTATCAGATCAGTCAGACAGTCCAACAACGTGGCAAGCAGACAGTGGTTTTTATTGTTTCATGTGGCTGAACATGACGAACAACATCGTGCAAACAATCGTGTGAAGAGGAAGGTTTCTAAAAATGGGGCAGCAGGGTTTTGGTTTTTCATACAGATTAAACATCACCCACAATTGATCGCAGCTGTCGCATTCCCATAGACTTTCCAGTCGGCCCCTTTCGAAAAGAAGCACTAGACTCGAGTTTCGCTCTCATTAGAGCTCGTCAGTAGTGCATATCCTTGCCACTGCCGGGACTAGAACTCCGGCCACGCTTTCATGAGGCAACCGTGTTGACCACTGCCAGATAAATTATAGTCGGTATACAAGACAAAGAACAACTCGAGCACCTTAAAATATTCGCTGTCAGCTGGACATCCAAATTACTGTAAACGCAACAGCGTGAGTGTACAGCCTCTCTTCCGTCCTGAATTCATGTACTAATTGTTCTTACACTTCTGTTTTCTGTACAAGACACTCACTGCATACAGTCTGTTTTTTCTCTCAAGCAGATGGCCGTATATCAGATTAGCTTCTCGCCTTTAACAAAGTAGATAACTCTGGTTCCATACAACAAGTATATTAGTAAGATTGGAATTTATGTAGACGCAAATATTTTGAAAATGAAGTGGTTCGGCCAGATACAACTTAAGCTCCACTATTGAAATCTGTAATTATTGTAATAGAACGATGTGACCACAACCTGCTGACCAAACTAAATAGAGCAGGGTGTAGACAGATTGTTATTAGCACTAGCCCACAGCTAAAATAGTCATCAAGACCTGACATTATGAGATTTGACAGGCGCATTTCCTCACGGTTCAATCTTGCTCAAAGTCGGGGCAGTAGAATGGGCTGGACACTAGTTGGATGTAGGCTTGTTTAAGGTTTGTGTAGGGACTATTGATATGAACCAACTCCGGCCGTTTTTGATGAAAAAATGCTTTTAAACCATCTGAACTGAAAGCAATGATGGGTTCTTCATGTAACTAACAGCAACCTGGCCAAAGTAGAAACATAGTAACAAACTTTGAGGGAAATGTAAACCGTTGGTGACTAAATATAAGTGACACTTCAGCATGGTCAATTGATTGACTTAGTTAAGCCCGTTCCATGGTATTAGGACGTTACCTTTTTTGCGAAGCTATACACGAGCATGAACGAACACTGGGTCGCCCGGTAGTACCGTGAGAAGAACACAGCGAAGGCTGGGACAGCGCGCAATAGGGTACTCAAGGCCAGAGAACACAACTTACGTACAACGAGTCTGGTAATTATGTCGTAAACCAATAGTCAAAATTATCCTCATTGACAACCAATGGAATGCGGCGGGTGTAACTACACGAATCAATCAACTGCCGTCAACTCGATTGATGGACGATTTTATCAGCTTGTTACGCCCATCCAAGTAACTCCGGCTTTCAGAAACATTCCACTCTGTAGTTTTGGCTACCGTGCTCTAGAGGGTCCTAACAAAACGTTCCGCTTGCTTGTTCAACTGAAGGTGGTATGGCGGTGTTCATGTACGAATAATGTCGCTGAAGCCGCAGAGTTCAGCAAACTGAGACAAAGTGACCTCCATCACCATAGACAATGGTTCTGAAACTACCATACGACCCCCAACCAGGAGAAGGAGATCGATTTTGGGCAAGAAATCATATCGTCTGAGAAACCGTTTCACTTTATTATCAAAATATTTGAGTAACCACCCATTTCGATTATGACGAAGAACCACCTTTGCAACTGTGTCTACATCCAGAGTGATAAAACATTTTGCCCTTACCGGGGGCGATACCATTGTGTCGTCAAAAAAACACCGTGAAATTTCATGTCCGGCAAGAGAGCCACAACCTTTGCCTCACCCAGTTCGAGGAAATTTAACGAGACCAGCTTATGGCATACATGGTTTGGTGCCGAAGTTGTCAAAATGTCATATGTACTGATGGACCAGTACATATTTTTTGCAAGCGACGTACAGCAGGTTACATTTGTACATATATTGAGGTCAATGCCATCGGTTACGAATGCAGTACCGATTGCGTGTTGCCCACTTCCCCAGCAATAGGTGACAGGAGACTTCACTTATAAGGTGCAATTTATCACCATAATCGGCTGGTACAGAGAGCTTCACTGGTACAATAGGGAGTCGACCTAGTGTGTGTCACGTTCAGTGATAACTTTTGGAGGATCTGAGGTCACGTTCAGTTGCAGCCCGGTTGGTGTATCGCTCACCTTGACTTGAATAATCCATGAACATGGAACCAAAAATGGCCAGAACGATCTGGATCGGTGTCTATCCTCCTTGGCTTTAAGACTTCCGTAATGCTTCGAAAATTGAAATGCCTCTGTAGATAACCTTGGTTTACATGAATCGTTTTGTGCACGGATCGACTGCACTTATGTCAATGATGGACACTGTCCAGTGTACTATTACTTCCCTGACTTGCAACAGACGGTAAAAGGTTCTGACTAACTGTCAGAGATGACTTCACCGGAACTGCAGGACTTTCGTGTTATAGACAGTATATCCAATGTAACTGCTTAGTTTGTTTTATTATGGCGTCGTCATGTTTGAAAAAGACGTTCTGATATTCTGTTGTTGATAAGAGACAGGAACAAACTCCTCGTTCGAACTGACTACTGATCTAGCGTAAGGTCACTGAAAGCCAGTTGTGCTGACAGCCCGATTCTCAACCTTCGGGCTGTGTGATACTTTTTTCTGGATATTTTTCGGATTACTTTTCTAGGTGCTGTAGAAAATTCCGAAGCTTTTTGCAGTTCTGCATCTCCACATTACCAACTTGTTCTGAACTCTGAGTACACATAATCGTCTAGTCGCCCAGCCGTTACGGTGATGACACTGGAAGCCCGGACACAGCTAGGTATAGTTCAAGTCGAGACTAAATATTACAACATGAGTGGTATGTGTATCAACAACTAACGACGCCATGCTACCGTCAATCACCGATTAGGATGCAGGGACCGTATCTACACGAACAAATCGGCTGTCGTCAATTGGATTGACGGACACGTTCACCAGCTTCGCGCGGTCGTCGCTAAGGGGGGCAGTTCAGTAACCGGTATAAACGAACCAAATGGCACTCGGTTGAGTTTCACAATAAGAAGTGGGCTGCAAAGTTTAATCCCAATAATCACCCACGACCGTGGGCCGAAGTTTCAACCCTAAAATCCCGGTCAATAAAGAAACGCTTAGTCAAAATCGATGATGTCATCTGTACTAACGGTGAACGCGATCACAACTGTGCTCATACCTACGTAACACCTGTGCTTTAGTCGTCACAGCATGATTAAAGCCGGTCCTCAAACTACCACCGCTAAAGGTGCAAGTACTCGATTTAACAAATTGTGGTGTGCTATTATGGCACGTTCACCGATTACTTTTGTAAGTTTGTTGGTGCGCGCGTGCATGAATGCTTGTGTCTCCAAATGAGCTTTCACAAGTTCATCGATCGGTGGATCATAATGTGCGGACAGCGATCGAGCGGGCGACCGACAATTGTGTGTCGTAAGATCAGTTAAATCGTACAAACACCCGCATCTAATGGCCTGAATTGGCACAGAATCAGGTGAATTGAGACCAATTTTGCAAATAGACAGACGTAAGCACAACTGAGCATGTGTGTGTGTGTGTTACGTATATGCACGATGTACCTGGACAAAGTCTGTATTCGGAGTGAGGTAGACTTCAAATTCAAAGTGATAGGGCTCCGATTAATTGAGCACGTGATCACATTCTTTTACGAAATTTCCGATTGAAAATAACACAACGTTACGACGAAAAAGGTGACTGTTAGTAACTTGTTTAAAATAGTGCCTGGATGGTGACTCAGTGTTAAGTTAGTAGAACTGAGTGCAAAAAATGTGCGCTACGAATACTTTGTTCGCCACAGGAATGCAACTCTAATAACCGAACGAATGGCAATTATTTCTGATGTTGTCCGAACATTGCCTTTTAAACAGCCATTTTGATTCCGATGTTTGTTTTCGCGAAGGTAAACAGTTCACCGTACCTCGAATGATGCTGAGATTGTGTACTCACCGTGTTATATACTATATCAGTCTAATATGGCACCGGTGACATACAACGTAAAATAGGAAGCGAATGAAAAGGAGTCTCTACTAAAATCGCCGCAGTGAGTTAGAGCAAATCGCGAAGGTAATCGTATCACTTCTGTACGATTTCTTTAGGGATCGTTGCACTGTACTCAAAATGGCAGTCAATTTTATTCAAACACTAGGCAGGTCATCGACAACTTAGACTTTCTAAGAGAACTGAATTTAATTTTTGTCGACACACTCGGATAGTCAGTACATTTATTGCAAAAGTGGTTAGTAGAGGATATAAAAACGAATACACGTTCATGTTCGGTATACCAGGTGTCAATAAAACGTTTTATGCATTATCTGACTTCGGAATATGAATGCGTCACCACTCGGGCAGTTCAATGTTCTCATATAGTTTGCCTTTTCAAATTCCACTGGAGGCAGTGGGCATATGCAGCCAGCCGACCAGTGAAGTGAGTACTCAGTCCGCTCCATATGGTGCAGACCACGAAAAAATCTCACAGGACTTCACTGTGACTCAATTTCATACAGCGTTGAGGTACTACATCTCAACAAATCAGCGCAGAAAAGCCAATGAAACCAATGGAAAAGATAGACGACTCCAGACAAGTTGTTTGTCCTTTACCAACGGGACATTTTGGTGAATTATACAGACCACACCACGAGGTTATTTTACATTGGCTACAGGTTTGAGCCGACATCAGTATGCATTGACTGACTATCCACCTTAGTAGGACAGCCACAAAATCTACACCGCTGAATAACGAAAGTAAGCATATGACATGAGAATCTTTATGAGATACTAGATATAATAGCAGAACATGTGCAGGCTTCGAATTATCCAAAAATATAGACAGACCCAGTCGTCTGCTGGAAAAAACACGAACTATTCCTCATTGCTACCAGCCTCGAATACAATTAGAAGTAAAATTTTCATACGTGTACGCAACTAATCGAAAGTTTCCCATACCGTGTAAACGAGTAGACCTTGACATATATTGAAGGCCGCTGCTTACCGATATTCAGTCTATTTAACTGCTTTGAAATAACTATTTCATTCATGTAGCTTGCCAAACCACCTTACCGGGGAACCAGATGTTTGACCACATCGTTTGTTCAAAGCCAACTAACGTTCGTTATGGGAACAACATCAATACTTTGCCATTTACGGTCAACATATTCCTCTAATGTTAACACAACGAACGTTCCATTTGGTTAGATGGTCGCGAACGACAAAGTGGCTGTACTGCAACAGTAACTAGGAAACACATGAACGTTCCTTTCGTCTCTGAAAAAAGCCAGATCCAGCGGGTTAATCAGGGTGGGGCGGTTATGTGACGCTTGATAATATTCTTAAAGTTTTATGATTAGCTTCGTTAAAAACTACGAATTATCTATGTTGGCAAGGAGTAGATTTTTGCAACGGACTCTGACACTCAGGGCCATCAGGTATGTATCTTCCCAAAATATCGGCTACCTGATGCTTACAGGCACATTGAAAATTGTGCGTTCCTAAGAGGTATTTCTCGTTTGTAAAAATGAAATCAAGACGGCTTTGGTACTGAATCTCAAAACGACCTAGAGTATTGCAATAGGAAATCAGTAGGCTGGAGGAACCTATGTGATTGATCTCGCTTTAGAGTCTAGCAGCAAACCACAAACCGGTGTATACATACTATTTCTAAATGATGCTTTCAGCCCGTAATCGTTCGTCACTCATTATATTGCACCGATTCACAGGCGAGGAGCGATAAAGTGCCTCGAGCATTATGAACGCAGAATAACGAAGCTTGAAACGTATGAGAAAACAACAAAGTGTCGCAACTCTTTAACGGCCACAACATGAGTTTGGTTTCTTGACTTAAAGTTTTCAGCAGCAACCATTTCAGTCAATACTATACATCTCAGTGGGCCAGCAAAAATCTACCGGACCCGACGAAGTTGGACACAGTCACGCACCTGAGTAGTGTAGCATTCTAGTTGTCAACCATGCGCTGGTCGTTTATTCGATTGCCTGGGATGTTATTCGAGTAGAATTGAGCTGTCTCAGAGATCGAACTTCAGAGGCGAACTGACGGTGCCTCATGGCGCGCCCATCTAGTGGTGACAGCTAGGTTGTGTTGAATGAAGTCATTGTTCAATTTCCGCTGCCTACGAACGTAAGGACTTCGACTACCTTAGTTGTTCCGACAATGGACGGGTTCAACGAGGCCTGAATGGTACGAGTGATATAAACCAAGCAGAATGAAATGTTACGTGCGTTATATCAGGTAAGTAGGGGGAAATTTGGGACTGTGATTACGAATGGAGACTTTGTGTCCTTGTTTGAGAATACAAGTAATCAGAACAACTAGTTGGTCGGTCTGTGTCGACTGAAGTTGTGTGATATGATCAGATTAGCTGTAGGTTTGTTTGTTTTAAACTCTCAAAACGCAAGTATTCTTTAACCGGCTGGCAACTCTAACCTATACGAAGAAAATGCCAATAATCCGAAGGGAAGTTGCGTGTGGGGCTTGCTGGAACGATCGATAAATTTTGTACGTATCATCCGAGAGAGAAAAGTCCGAAACGGTACCCTCTGAAGATATCCGGAGCATAATCTGAAAGTAGTGCTGAGGCTCGTCTCGATATCCCTCTGGTTGGTCTTAGAGTCAAATTCTTTCCATCAAATTTACAGATAAGATGAAAGCAAGCATCTTACTCCTGGTTTCTTCGTTTGCCTTATTGGGAGAAATGTCCGAACTGTCGGAACGAACAAAGTTTAGTAGCCTGTCTTTTAGAACATCTAACTGCCAAAACTATAATATTCATACTCATGCACATTAATAAATATACTATACTTTTCCACTGCTCTCTGTCACCTTCAGTCAATTAAAAATTCTACGTGAAGAATATAACGGTGGAAATCCCATTAGGTCAACAACACGGCAACCAATTATTCTATTAGGTTACAATCCCATCAGGTGGGCACAACAGTCAAAAACTTGTCCTTAGTAAGACGGTCAATTTTACGGATTAGCGCGTTCATGTTAGCGTCATGAATATCAATAAGACTGGCAATATTGAAGTGAACTGTGCCCGGACAATGGTGGCAAGAAACTGCGATTAACCTTCGTCACCAGTAGAAGTATCAGTATTATCAGTCAGCCTTCCATGAGAGTTAACGGTCTGTTTCCGCTGTCTATCCCCTTCTTTTTAGCATACCACTCAATATCCAATGTCGCCTGGCCCACCCACAGCCTGTGAGCGGCAGCCCCAGGTCTCTCAGGCCAAAGGTTAACAGCCCGTTGTCGTTGCTGCACAATCCTTTGAGGTAAGCAGAGCGTTGATTGCAGTGTTCACGGGTTGTGTCTCAACCGGCGATCCAACAGCATATACAGTACGTCCCTCAAGTTTGTCTCCGTCACAAAATCCGGAGTCCAGATCTAAGTTTTCACCAAACGGGCACGCCACCTCCTAGCCGTGTCGGGCGAGCGAACGGGCACAACATACCGCTGAAACCACAGCCAGATCAATCGGTTTTGCGCGCATTTCCAGTGAAATCGTTCAGCCCCATCGACTCTGTGTTTTGGCCACCGTGGTCCACGATCGATAATACCTGGCTGTTCACACACTTCACAGTAAACGTTTCAGCGCTTCAACTGCAATGCTGGACTGGGAACCAGCATGTGCCGGTGAGTGCAAATGGACAAAGTAAAAATACGATATTTCCCTAACGGATTGTGTCCATCACGACAGTTTTCTCACCAAACGATAGATAATAAAAAGCTGCATTCATGAACGAAACAGATTTACAAATCACTAAAAGACTGATCGAAACCTAACCATTTTCCGTAGAATCTGAGACACGCCATGCTGTGTTTTTAGGTTTATCGCGCTACTTGTGGACTCTGACGTGACGTTTTTTTAGCCACGTTGTTGTGAGGAGATTAGAAAAGTACAATGGAGAAAAAGCACCATCCGACGAGGTGATCACTGTAGAAAAAAGAGGGTCTATGTAGAGTTGCTTTTTAAGGGTGACCACATGCGGCAAACAAAACAGACTGAGAAATACAATTAATCGAGCACTTAATGCCGTTGAACTCCGTGTACTCTCTCGGACAAAGAAGCTACTAGTGCCTTCAGTCAAACGGAACCAGCCTATCGGTGCCACATCGCATTGCGTTTACCAATTTACATGTAACTGCGGAGAAAGCTTACATAGGCAGAACCGAAAGATGTCTGATCTCCAGAGTGAAGGAACACTTGCCTAAATGGGTGCAAAATTCCAGTTTCTTCAGTCGCTAGACACGTTTTGACCACTGGTCACGCTATCGATCCAGCTTGTGCATTCAGAATCCTGTTGCGTCATTCTAATTCAAGATTCCTGAGGTTTGCTGGAAGCCGTCGCAATCAATCGTCTCAAGCTGTTCATGAACCTGACCCTTCCCTGGACTTAATAAATTATCTCAACCCGTTTATTGATTATCAACCCCTCTGCTATAAAAAAACGCACCCGTGTTATTGTAAATTTGGTACTGACGAGTCAATACGAAATGCATCTACCAGTTTTCGTATTCCAATTGTTGCGTTCAAACTTCTGAAGTGAACTAATTGTTTCAAAACAATAAGCGTCGCTTGGCACCTCAGTTTTGAGGTCTTGTCACTGAGCTGTGTCGTTCCGTGTCCTAACAGCGTGCTTTATTTGACCATTTTATCTGTGGTGAAGGTGAATTGTTGCGTTGTGGAGATCGACATGCACAGTTCGTTCGAAAATGTTGTCCAGACTGAGGTGTTTTGTTTTCGGTTCGTCCCTGAAAAACGATGTATCCATTTGGTTTGGGTTGGCGGAAAAAATTCGCATCATTCGGGTTTTTATTTTGAAAACCTTTATCGCTAATTATTCAGTCTGAAATCCATCGTCAGCTCTTAATGTTGAGATGCTCAAAGCAACCTTAGTTCAGTCATGCTATCAGTACCTGACCCGGAAAACCATAAATAAAAACCTACTCACTCGACAGCACCTAACCTCACTGGAGTCCCTAAGGCGAAATGAGGATATAATAATATCCAGACCTGACAAATGTGCTGGAATCGTCATTCTAGATAAAGCTGATTACTTAGCTAAAATGAATGCTCTACTGGCAGATGAAACCAAATTCGTTTATATGAAGACTGAAAAGGACAAAACTGTGGCTGCTGAAAAACATTAACAAAGACACTGAGATGTATGAAACAACAGGGACTGATTGATTCAACTACCTTCGAAAGATTGGACCAGTTGGCAGTGTAATTCCCAGGCTTCATAGGTTATGCAGAAACGGAGTGCCGCTACGGTCCGATTTTAGATATGTGTAATTCGCCGTATCATGCAACAGCAAAATGGCTAGCCGAGTTGTTAGAGCCAGTTAGGAAAAAACTAGCGATTCATAGTCTTAGAGATTCTTTTGAATTAATCGAGAACGGTAAAGCAACTGAGCGCAAACGGAATGCGTTTATTCTCGCTTGACGTCACGTCTCTCTTCACAAATATCCCACTAAGTGAGACAATTGAGTTTCTCGGTCGGTATATAGAGAGCAATGACATAAACGTGGGGATACCAGTAGATGAGCTAAACAGCTTTTGTATCGCTGCACTTACAACGTTCAGTTCAGTTTCTCCGGTAAGTTATATCGTCAAAAGGACGGAGTAGCAATGGGGTCACCGTTAGGCCCTTTATTAGCCGATATTTTTATGGCAAAGCTTGAAAGTAGTTCACTAGCAGATCACATAAAGTCATTGCTCTTTATAAACGTTATGTAGACGATATTATCTGCATGGCAGACGAATCTAAATGCCTCAATGAAACACTGATACACTTCAACTGTGCCCACAAAAATATCCGCTTCACTCTGGAACCCGAATCATCAGTAGGTATAGCGTTTTTAGACGTGTTCATGTCACGTCGTGAGGATGGCACATACAACGTAAAGTATATCGTAAAGCAAAGACAGTATACCAATTGTCATAGCTTTGTACTTTTGAGACAAAAAAAGAATCCAGTCCGGTGTTTACTAGATAGAACCGTGAAAATCTGCTCAGATGACACCATAGAAGAAAAAGTTTATACTTAACACACTCCTTGAAAATGGCTATCCAGAATAATTTCTTTGTAAGCACATGATAATTAGCACAACGGTAGGTATACAGCCAACTGTAAACAAAAACTCCATTACGTTGCCATTCAAAGGCGATAGCAAGGTTGAAAATATAACCAGGAGACTTAACGTGGCACTTAAAACCTAGTTCACTCCTCAATTACGTGTTCGATATACCTCCACACAAGGTTTGCATCCACACCTAAAAGATATATTGCCTGTTCATGCTGCCTCTTTTGTGTTTACCGTTTCGTTTGTTCCTGTGGAACAAGCTACATAGGCCGCACAACAAGGCGACTATCTGAACGCATGCGGGAGCATCATCCGGCGTGGCTAGCTCGAGGATCGATAAAGGCTTGCTCATCGGCGGTCGCTGCACACTTGGTCGAATCGAACCATCTGATCAACCCGGCCGATTCGTTCAAGCCGATCTATCGAGTCTGTGGAGCGCAATCGAAGTGGGTCAAAGGTCGTTTACTAGCCATCGCAATCCGCTTACACTCACCCCCGTTATGCTCACAAAAACGTCTGGTCAAAACACTGAACCTTCCGTGGCCATGTATCAATAGCCCGGATCGATCTGTTACGTAGGAGTACCGATTTTCCAAAAACGTTTACAACCCAAGTTACTGGCGTTACATAATTAGACTTCACGAGTTTGACTAACTTGACATTAATGATTACCATCCCTCACCCTACTGATGTACTACCCCAACAAACCCATATAAATGTGTTGTATTTAGCCTGATGATGCACTGAAAACAAGCTTGTTTGCTACGCGTTTCTTCTCATGACTAAACCGGGCATATTCACGGTACTTATAAGGATTTTAGTTAGGTGATTACGACCTAGGATATGTTGATACCTGTGATTATCGATCGAACTGAGGGAAGGAGTGAGGGGCGTGAAGCACTCCTTACAAGTATCGTGTTTGTTCACAAACTGACTTCTCTAGATCGTACAGACTGTAAGTGTAGATGGCGGTGTTGATGGCGGTTTAGGAATAGCTACTTTCGTTTCACTGAACCCACGTCGGACTTGTGGGCTTGTCCTAGAGGTGAGTAATTCGATGTATGTGCACGTCGGTCTGTCGGACTCTGGTCCTGTTGCGTTATGTTGGATCAAACTCTTCTCAGTTCAGTTCAGTTTGCCGAATTCAGTACATAACGCAAGCGAGTCATTCCGTCCGTGCTCCCGTCCAGTCATTGTAGCTATAGTCGCCAAACAGAAAATCGTAGCGTGTTCGGAGGAGATGGAAGCACTTATATAGTAGAGACTATGTTTTCAAACAAGAGTCACATAGCTAACTTCCCACAACGGGCAGTTAAGTCTGTTGTTTACCAGCACATCGCCCAGCTATTCGAATTATTAAGATATGCGTGCTTGGCCAAAGGATGTGCTGATCGCCTGGTTTGCTGTCGAAATGATTGATATTTTTCGTTAAACTTTTAGTCGATCTGCCACACTGTAATGGAATTCTCCATAAACAATTTGTTAAGATTAGGGCCTGGTAGCAACTTACTGTGTACGAAAAGCTTGCATTTAAAATCCCATTGGGTATGAGTTACACACTTAATTGAGATAAATCCAAATGTGTCCTCCACATCTTCAACAAGATCTCCACACAAACAGTTGCATGCAGGTAAACATTCTTTTGCGATTCATGATTAAGTTGGAAAAAGTCTATATTTCTCGGTAAACAACGAAACTGCATTAACCTCTCTGTCAGATTGACAGTGGTTGTAGCTATTCATTGAATTGCCTATGAATGCTTTCACAAATGTTATCATCATCATCACTGTGACTTCAATTCACCCCTCTTTTGCTCGCTGAAGCGGCGAGTATGTCTTTCAGTGCGCATCACTGACTTGGTTCGGGATGGGTGCTGCACATTTGAAATACGTATACCTCAATAAAATCTGCATACAGGAATCGTGCGATCTGTCCAAGTTTGTGCTCTGAAGAGTTTGTTTATGGTGAATTGCCTACGAGACGGAAGGGAATCAACAAGTGGCATAACTGCAACCCAGTCAGCTGCCATTCATCTACCGGTTTGATGATAAGTGCTGGGTGCCATGATTGTGATCTTACAATTGACCCATTTTGAACACTCAATCACACACAACCAATATAGTGTGTATTGATGAGCTTGGCAACTGAACAACACACTAGTAATTTTACTCGGAGTCAGCTACCCAGGCATTCCAGAAACCCACACAAAATGCTAATTGTAAACCGAATTTAGTTTGCACAGACACAAGCGTTCAAATTTAGGCCCATTTACTAAAGTTAACAAACCCGTCTTGCTTGTTGTCCATTCCGGTCTGCATAGCGCATGAGTCAACAAATCGAAATCTGTGTAGCCAATCACCCAGAGGTTGACAGGATAGGAGAGAGAATCTACACTATGAATTGATGTGGAATTCGGCTTTAGGCAGACTGGTTCTCAGCATTTAAATCATAAACGTACGTGTGCACACACATGGATGCCCGGTGTGCTTCATACATTCTACCGTTTATGTGCATATGAGGAACGCGGGTGCGGTTAACTCTGAGTTGACTGACACGCTTGAATGAGGTCGAATGGAATGGAACCAGCATTGTGAGAACCTAACCTCAAGGTAAAGATTGGCACGCAGGTGGTGCTTGCGATCAATAAAGGCAATACCTGGAATTTATTTTGGCGGATGCTCAGTCCGAGATTGCTGCAAATTGCGTATCACGTACAGCTTGGTTATACAACCCAACCTTCTGTCTGCCCAGTCTCAGAATAGCCTCCAGTATTCTTCCTACTAGGGTGTACTCAATTGCTGTCGGGGTTTTCAGCCCCAGCCCATGTGTATGAAAGTTGGACGCGTTGAACACGATCAACGGACAGGACATTAAGTATAACCAAATCAACATATTTCAGCACTTAGCCATAATCATCCGTGCTCAATGTTGAGGGTACGCGTTCATAGCAAAAGCAGAATTGCCCATTCGCTCATAACTTACGGACATCAGCAACATCCCGTCCCCAGTGCAGTATGAACCCTGCTAAAAGAGTTGTCTTCGCGTGTGCTAGGAAGAATTATCATCTGCGGGCGTCATTAGAGAAATGCCGATTTTTTCTGCTGAGTCATTAATGGAAGTATCGACGATTTTTTATATGTCAACTCTCTGTTATACTTGATTTTTTCGCAAAAATTTCAGGTGGATGATACGACATTAGAGCTTAAATGGGCGATAAACGAGGAATGAAGAAAATACACTTTGGAATGTCTAGATTTTTTCAAGTAGAGGAAAAGATGAGTATACTTCTTGTTGTGGTGAGGCAATCACTCATGCACGTAAGTGAAACTGTGATTTCTTAAACATTTATGGCAAGTTTGTTTTACAACTGGTGGTGTAAATAATGACGATCCAGAACCGATCGTAGATTTAAAAAACGATTTTTATACATTGACTATTATACGTCGTGAGTATTAATTCATTGAAACTTGGTTGTTCTTGATAGGCTGAAACGCTCAGAAATCCAATGACCTAAGTTCCAACTACTTAACGTATTTATCGAACTACCTTACACTGTCACGAATTTCGTTATTTTTCGTTTAATTGACGGATGATATCGTTTTTATAGGAGAATATTTCCAATCACATGGTGAGATAGACTGACGCGCGGTTTATAGGTATGCCCAAAAGCCCACAGCGAGTGGATTGCAGACAACACGAAGGACCGGATGAGCCATCGCTCAACGGAATCCAATTAACAGACGAAGAGTGACAAGTAAAAAACTCACGACAGAATACGTCAAGACCAAACAAACCAAGCAGAAGTGGATACGACGTGCAAGTGGAAAACGCCGCTGCGTTGTGGACTGGAATTCCGGTTCATAAACGCGAGCGCGCGCGTGGTGTGGGAACGTGCGAGTTGGACAACAAAGACCGTGCATTTATTAAACGACGTTTTGCTACATGTAGATCACTCCCATCATATGTGCCGTAAGTAAACGTTACATACTCTTAGTGTAGTAAAGGGTAATCTCAAACATATCGTCCATGAATTGGCTCCAAACGGATAAATAATATTGAGTCAAAATGGCTACACAGGGTGATTATCATTAACACCATGAAAACTGTATGGAACACCGAAAAGTGAAACTTGATTGAAATATTACAAACGGTCAACTACATCATCAAATCTTGTTTGTATAGGTGTACCTTCAACTGCTCCCTGACAATTCATCTCGATCGATTCACTCTAAACATGAGCCATTCATGCCGAAAGCAAGTCACCTCGGAAAATTTCCTCCCATAAACATTGTGAACAATTCATCTATGGACAATTCATGCGGTAGACAACGATGGCTACGGATGAATCTGAAATATGACCAAAGTGCCGCAAACCACATTGGAGAATGAGAACCCTTCTCGAAACCGTCTCATTGGGAGGATTATACGATGTAGGGAATCGTTTAACGACCATCACGCTGAAACCACTGCACTTTCTGTTAGGTTAGTTGTCCTCATCATCGTACACATCACCATGTCATGTATTTCAGTATAAATTTATGCCCCGGAGAAGCATTCTTTTCAGGCGTTCACGACAGAACGGTATCTCCAAAAAATTGTCTCGCCCATACACTAGTTACAAAAAATTAGTCGATGAAAACAACTGAGTTCTTTTCCACAACAGTATACAACAGATTACATTATGTGCATGACTTGGGTCCGGGATGAATTGTTAAGCCTGTATTGGCCTAAATGAATTGGACGGTCACTGGGGCGTCAATGCCCTGTAGGCTACAACAACACAGTCGAATGTCACGTGAAACAAATCTGCCGTATTAAGGTCAAGGTTACGATGACCTGGATGAGTCAGTATATTGGTGATCAACCAGTGGTGCAGAATGTGCCAAGAGGGAAAATTAAGTGACAAACGACCATAATGGTTCGAAAGCTTCAGGTTGCCAAATCTTTCGAGTTTCTTCATTCTTGAGTCACAATTCTCACTTTTCAGACTGCCTTTCTTTGGCGATCTCATGACCCACCAGTCAACTCTGCACACCATAATCGGTCGCCATATTTTGAAGTCTGACGTTAGCATGATGAGCTCTTTGAAGTTATATTCAGTCGACTGCCGACTGGATGAGTAAACTCTATCCGTCAAAGGCAACATAGTTGATTCGTACCTGGGAGTAAGTAATAATAACGACTAAAAATTGCTTCACCCAACCTGAGCCCATAAATATTCGGCTGATGACTATATCAAATTGTGGACACTTTTCCCCGTGAGCCTCGTTCTTTCAGTGTCCGATCTTAGCCAGTCGTTGAACAGTACACTTAGCTTTACTGTATACTTTTCCGTACAGTTCCCGAGCTCCTGTTGAACATAATACCTGAAGTACGTTGGTCAAGCGACAACGTGGTCACGAAATATGAGAACCCTGACTGCTCCACTGAGTAAAGTGGGTAGGTGTCGCCTGCCTGGATGGGGTCCTCGTGATCACTCAAACCGCTGGTTGGAGACGCTATCCGAGATGGCGGCGTGTCGCAGTCAATGGCGTACCTGCATCCATACCATTTCTAGTTCTTTTGCTTAGACTTCTATTAATTTTCAACCTTCTTAGTAACGTTTTCTTCTAGGATATTCCACGTCACTGTTGAGGTGAGCGGCAGCCCGAGCCACAGTACCTTTTGGTCAGGCTCATGGCTGATATGATGATGATGATGATGAATGACCATCCGACATTTTCCGAACCTTAACCTGTAATTCATTTCCTTTGACTTGAACCATCCTCGTTCATTTTTTTGTGTTCAGTGGAGTATATTGAATGGTAGACTGAAGTGACAGGGCGTCCTTGTGGTTGGAGTGGCGAAATCGAGAAACCGAATTGCAGAACTGTTGAATCCTTCACGGTTTGGCAGCGAAACGACAGATTTTCCACTATCTTAATTATGAAAATATTGAACATAATACCAGAAGCAAGCGAAAAGAAGTCAACAGTGAAGTAAACGACCGATTCTCATGGCTCGTAGTTATACTAGGACATAACGTTAACGGTCTAACACAGACACATCAAGGTCAAAAGAATTGTTACTTATGTACGCAATCCACTTGGACTGCATTGAACCTCTGATAACCTCGAATTACCGCAAAAGCCGGTTTATTCTCCCTGTGTATTCGAGATTGTCCAAGAAGTAACTTGGGAGGGAAAGCTATCGTTTTTAGGTTTCACAGCTTCAGAAGAAAGATTGTATGAAACCCGCCGTCTTGTCGTGGATCGCGGAAACTCGAAAGATTTGGCAACCTGAAGCTTTCGAACCATTATGGTC
>LOND01005383.1:18943-36487 GCA_014220965.1 Paragonimus kellicotti
ATAACCACTCACCACCACCTTTAAAAAGAGCCGTAGAAATAGTCCGGACCTGGAGATTTAACAAGCTTCAGTAATTTATGCCTCAAAGTTGTTTTGGCTAACGATGGAGGATTTTCCGGAATGTCATTATTAAGCAAACCACCTCTCTATTATCAGCAGATGAATGAGCCAGCTCAGGCCAGAAGAAGTGTTCAAGAGACCTATTTGGTTACCGTGATAGGCAATAGACTGGTGAACCATCCTTCTCACATATAGCTTCACTAACGATTTGTCGACGTCCAGTGTTGCAATAAATCCGAGAAAGGAAAGCCATATGAGTAGTCCCTGATAGGTCTCTTGAACAGTTCTTCTGGCCTGAGCTGGCTCATTCATCTGCTGATAATAGAGAGGTGGTTTGCTTAATAATGACATTCCGGAAAATCCTCCATCGTTAGCCAAAACAACTTTGAGGCATAAATTACTGAAGCTTGTTAAATCTCCAGGTCCGGACTATTTCTACGGCTCTTTTTAAAGGTGGTGGTGAGTGGTTATTGTCTGAATTGACCATACTCTGCTCCATAAGAGAATTTAAGTTGATGCTTGTAGACGGTCACTGTAATCTCCCGAAGAAGTACCTGAAGACCATGTAGCGGTCTCAGGACTGTCAATCTGTTCTCTGTCACATCGAAGCCGCTCGCGGGTCATGATTGAGTGGCCGCTGGACCGCAGAGAGCATTATATTTGAGAAGATCAAGCAGACTTCAGGTCTAGGAACAGGCGTATCAGTCATATTTTTATCTGGCAACAGATACCGGTGTATCAACACTTTTCTTCCTAGTCAACGGTTGTGGTACTTCTGATCCTAAAGACTGTTTATGACTAGATTGCATAACATGCTTTCTGAGGCTGTCTCTGTAGCAAGGGAGTCCAGCTGAAGTATACCAGTACATTGAAGTCGTTGTATGCCACCTCCCAGTGCAGTGTGCGTTCGTGGGCAGCTGTGTCAAGCGTTCTCCATTTCAAGTGGCATTCGACAAGAATATCCGTTCTTCCGTTTCGTTTTCAACTGCGTGACGCACGATATTCTGGTAGGAGCACCCGGAAGTTTCGAGGGTCTTGGAGTGAAGCTCCTACCAGGCGGTTAGCAGCTGGTTGATATTGAGTATACAAACGACTTCGTTCCATATAGTTCTACAAAAAGTATGTATACCATACTGAATCGGCTAAATGATATGGGTAGTCTGTATGGTATGCAATTCACCTCCTAAACGTTTAAAGTGTCGTGACTGTGGTTCGCTCCACCTGCTTGGATAGTTTCATCTCATCTACTTGTAATATTTCTCATGAGGATAACGAAAGCACTTTGTAAGTGTACGTTTATTCATGGGCTATGGATAAAACAGACCCAGGAAACGAGGCATTCATCATCATCATCACACACACTGTACGTGTCATATCAAAGCAAACACTATCGTGCATACAGCTTTGATGGCCAGTGCGTTATAAATCGGTCATATTGTTGGCGGTTTTTTAATCTCCAGGTCATTTGTAGAATGTTTTATTGCCTACGCATTTCTGAACATTCGACAACCCCATCCATTGATTTTATTGGCTTTCACTGTTCTCACTCTCGTCTTCCCGATTTCATTGTTTCATCTCGCAACTGCGGTATACTACCATAACCTTGCTGAGGTACTTTTAAAAGAGAATATTTGGTGTTTCTCAATAATTAAATTAGCTGCTAGAAATCCCATTCCGCTAATGGTATTCACGTGTGGTTAAAGATTGCGCATATCGTGATTGATATCTCTATCAAGGCCTATTTGTTGTTTCTGGTGTACCACACTACGCTTGTAACGGCGTAATCAGTGTTTTTATTTTCTGTGCGTTTGACACGTTCGTCTTGCACTTTTTTTCACAAAGCATGTGTATCTGTTGACATTCCATTCTAAATCGTATCTTGTTACGCTGGCGACGGTTTATTTGATAGCATGTTTGTACTTCGCTTACGGCTTGTGTATTCTGCTGCAGTTGTTACCATCCGGCCATATGCAAAGCATCTTGTCTGTGATTAGCCTAGTTGAATTTGTCAATGCTGATAAGAACGCAGTAGTGAGATTATTGATCGTTTTTTTCTACCTTGTGTGCCAATGTTTTTATCAGAAGCTGTTCATCTGCCTTCTTGTTTATTGTATGCTTTCATCCTACTGTTCTCGTTAATTTACTAACTTCAGCAGACTCCGTTTTTGCTAGCCTTTCATGCTCTGGACCATTGAACTTCTGACTTATGTTTGAACTGTCCGTCACGTCCATTTACAATTGTTTCCATGACGCAGACGGCATGGTTTATTATCAATGAACACTGTTATTGCTGCGCTGTCGGAGTGTCAGATGATACAGCAGTTACAACATCATTCCCGGTTGGTTGAAGTCTGTGGTTTACGTTCGTTTAATCGTTATTCTACCGAGGGAAAGTTATAGTTTAGGAAGAATTTTGTGGCCAAAATAACGTTCACCAACTCCGGGTTTGCATTTGTATGACCACGGTTGGCGCGGTCTTGTTTGTCGGGTGCAAGCAGTGACCGTTAACTGTTAAGCTTATTTGGATGTTTAATTCCCAATGTTTGCATTCATTTTACTTAAATCAAATGACATCGGTAGGTGGACCCTCAGAAGATTAGGAGACAGGTTGTTGACAGTAAGAACCAAGTTAGTTCGCCCTTTTAAACCAAATTCAGATGGTTAGGTCATCTCCATAAGAATACCGGTCCCTCGTTGAAGATTGCGCGTATTTTGCCGGAGGCCAACTCACCGGCCTGGTATACGAGATTATCGTTCGATGAATTCGCTGACGGCGAGGTAGCGCCATTACCGTTGTCCGGCCTAATGGCTTTGAATGGACTGTAAGTCAGTGAATCAGAGGACGTCAATACTGTGATGACCCTCCCACGCAAGTCGAAATCTTGTCTAGCTTCTTGTCAGAACTCGTTCTTGTGCTCGTTAGGCAAATAGTTGTACTAATTCTTTTTATCGATTTCCCAGTATGGTCTTCTTAGGTTCGTTATCTGTTTTCGGTCCTTCAGTGCAGTTTTTCCTCTAATTCAGCCGTGATCTTTCTAAACCCGTGATGTTACTCGGTCGATGTGACGTTCCATAAATTTCGTCAGACCTGTTTGTATCTGTCATCGACCTTACACTACGGGTTAGTCTTTTTATAGCGCGCTATTTTTGTTAGTGATCGATCCAAACGCTTCTCTTTTACCTTTTCTTTATTCGGCTACCACCATCGGAAACTCTGTCAAACGTCCCTAACTTAGAAGCATTTTATTTAGCTGGAAGTAGGTCGGACGACGATGTACATTTCATTACACATTGTGGAACTCTGAAGGAAACTTAACAGCAATGTATGGTATATTCGGCAACTTAGGATTGCACGTTTGCTAATGCGTACATGTGAATCACATCAAAACGGTCAAAGTAAGTTGCACTTCATGTTTCCGTTGTCTGTGCAATAAGTGGCTGTTTTTACCACATTGACCCCTAACTACACATATTTCTGTGTTAACGTAATGTACTAATTGTTATTGTCCTTCCAAACAGTGTTTGAGCTCGCGAAAACGAAGGATTTTTGTAAATTACACCCAAACTTATTTATCATCTGAAATGTCTACTTTTAATTGGTCCGTATCCTTTTTCCTGCTTTCGTAATGCCAATAATGCGGCTCGACTTCCTGATATAGCACATTCTCATANTGCTTTCGTAATGCCAATAATGCGGCTCGACTTCCTGATATAGCACATTCTCATAGGTTACACGATGACGCTCGTTGTGTTGGGGCATGCTAGTAAATACATTTCATTGTTTGGTTGGCAGCCCCCGATTTTCCATGGATGCTTATAATCTTGTTGATTAGTCCGAGTTTTGTGTTTGAATCAGTCGTCGATTTCAGTTACAACTAGGATTGTCACCTCACCCCTGCCGTGCTATTCGGTAAAAATGTCTGGTTATACTTTTATGCAGCATGCATGTTAGAAGGAGAACGCAGATTTGTTAGAACTGATTTATCGGCGAATCCCAATCATAATTCTGCCACTTGATTGATATTCAGGTGAGGTCACCTCTTTGAATACTGTGTAGATAGTTGAATCTGCAGTGTAAGAAGTGAGAGCAGTGGTTACTTGGGTTTCTGAAACGTACGTAACGCCGGTCCTGTCAGTGTCACCTTTCACTACGCGGCACTTCCCATGGCATTGTCCTGGATGCCACATTCTGGCCTCCTTTCAGTGGAACCTCCATGTCAGACTGTACCGTTGGAACGTTCTTTGCATCTTCTTTCGGGTATCTGTCGCTGTTGTCATTTACGGATTATTCCAAGCATTCAAAGTGGACAACCATAGGCAAACCATTCGGAAGTTCAGGGTATTGTATGAAGCACTTAGAGTTGTACATTATGCATTCTGCAATACGCAGCCTTTCCCATTCTCTTCGTAACTTTTAGGCACCGTTTTTCAATGCAACCGTATGTTGTTCCAAGGTTTCAAGGGTACACCAAGTGTCATTTTGTTATATTTCTCACGCTAGTGTCAATACACGCTCCCCAGATGTGCCCTCGCTATCTGCGGCATCAACTATAATGTGTCGACCGATTTAAATATAAGTTGCGTTACCACGGGTTGAATTCGATCAGCCGAGGAGAGACAGACTTAGTAGGTTTAGCTAATATACTAGTCTGTTCACATGGTGTGGGTCGTTTGTTCGGTAGACGTATGAACGTGGCTCGGATAGGTGAGTGTGTACCTTGGGATGATCAGGTCCCAATCAAGCAAGTTACGATTCGCGGTCGCTTTCCGTAACCGATGGAATGGTCGATCGTTTCACTCAACCTGCTCGCTACATTGAGGGTAGTAGACGATTGTTCAGGTTTTATTGTTTCCCCTGATTCGACAAATCTTCTGTAATTTGAAGCCTCCGAATGTGGAACCCCGACCGGTGTGCAACTGCTCTGATTTTCCCCATTGGTCAGTCCCGTGTTTGACAGTAGTGTTGGCAGCAACTTTTTTACTGATTTTCTTTGCATCATATGCTGATGCCTGGATTCGCCCATTCTTTCAACGCAATGGCGCAATTCCAAGCGAGGTGACAACAGCCTGATTGGTATATTTAACAGAAACCTCTACCATCTTGCCCAGTGTGCACATGACAGCGAAGCCATCGAAGGACAGAGTAAGCCAGTATTCAAACGGTTAATGTTTGGGATAACCAATATGAACATTAACAGTGAGATTCTGCAACATAGTTCAGTCGGATTCCATACTGTCCAAAAACTCTCCAAAGAATTGAAGAAAGTGGACATCGCTTCTAAAGCACAGAAAGCGTCGTATTTTGAACTTCTAATTGAACCACATCCTCTTTCTGATCGTCAGACGTAGTAGTGTGAACCGATATAATACTTACGTGGTGTTTCCATGCTTTTCCAACTCCTCTGGAAATCCCAAGATAGATCAAGTCGTCGTCCTGTGGACAGTCGTCCACACTTTCCACATTGGTGGCAGCGCTTACGCATCCTCAGTAAACGAATCAAAAACGTCGCTACCTCCCACCTACCATCCTTACCAACTCTGTCATTATCTAAACCCATGTATGTATAAAAAGGTTGGTCGGACGCTTGTTCGCTTTGAATTGTAAAACACGGTTCGTAAGCCGAGGTTAACCGTTTCCTTTTGATACCCGCATATTTAATAAAATCTAATGTTTTACGTTCGCGACTGATATGAATAAATAAGCTGTTAACGTTTCAGATCATATGCCTTCTTTCATTCTTGGTTTTACCATAGAGTTACTGGTTCGAGATGTTATCGTGAGGTTGACAGATACAGGGACATATCGTAGCTTAATAAGACTGAACACGGTTTGACAACTCTTTCTGTCACAATTAGCGCATGCACATCTAGAACCGTGAGAGATGACTCGTCCATGTTTCGGGATGTGGGGGTGTGGAGTCAATCACAGCCGTGATGAAACCAGCCAACCGTATGCTAGTACAAGTTGATAACGGTCTCGGATACAATCTATTGGACAGTTCGATTGGACTTTTAAATCACCCTGAGTGCCGCAAAAACTTGTTTGAACTACCAGTTAGTCGTGTCATCCTCTACGTTGCCCCTCAGACCACCTCATGATCGCAGCGGGAAAGTTATTGCTTTACGTGCTGTGCTGATGAATATTAATGCACAATTAGAAGGGTTACTGAAAACAACAAAGTGCTGCGACAACGTGTAAGAAACGTCTAAGTTGAGGCGGACCACATTTGAGCTTGCAAATACGTTCGACGGGAACTAAAAGAAGCTGAACCGAACAAATGTGTCAAAGCATGAAATAAGCATGGGAAACTCCCCTCCTGTAAAGTTACCGCAGCGGAGATTTTTGATAGCTCTACAAGATATCTTTAAAATGGTCAATGAGACGTTGCAAATGTCGTTACCCAACAGCCAAATTCCTCATGAGTCTTTCTTGTTGTACTGTAGAATAACATGCCAGCTACCATATGTCCAACTACAGGTAAGTGAACAACGTGACCGCTAAAGGCGCTTTTTGCTACCCCATATCAGTTACCTATTTGACTCATTTCTGGCTATTAGTAGATAGAAGGCGAAGAGTCGAGCTGGTCCAAAACAGCTTTACTGGTGCCTACTGGGCTATATGAGTTTCAGACAATGCCATTTTTTTTAATCGAATGTCGTCGCTACGTTTCGACATCTGATGCAGCGAGTTCTGAAAGACGTTATCTGCATCCATGCCTCGTTTGCTGAGTGGTGTCAACATGCACGGAAATTCGAACGAGGGACGTCAGAGTGACTTGTCCATGGTCTTCGAAAGAATGTCGCATGACGGACTGACGCTGAGCTCGGCCAAATGTAGCCTAATCTGAAAGGAAGTCAAGTAGTTCTCAGCGGAACTATTTGAACAGCATGGAGGTCGGTTGGTCGATGTCGTAGAATCTCGCGGTAAATGTTCGTATTTGATATCCTGGTCATTAACTTCTCGAGTATTAGTTTACTCTGTTCCTCGGTTGCTTTTCTGTCGTGTGCACACTGAGCAAGACGGCAAGACTTCCTGTCAAAAGCTTTGATCCTTTTACCAGACTGCTCTCATTTCGCCTGGAATAGCTGTCGTCACTGCGTTCGAAGAGTGGAGAGACCCAGGCATCGACATAAGTCTCGACGAGTGTTGTCAGGAGTCTCAGTATCCCTTTAAGTTGCTGGCTGGAATGATATCCAACGTCTCTCTTGATAGAGAGTGAGGAAATACCGTTTTGTCTTGTGGCAAAAGAAACTGATAAGTGTGCGTCTTCATCATACAGTCCCGTCAAGGAAGTGGTATTTCGGCGACGATTTTCATTTGACACCTTCGAAGGAAGTGCTGAGTCTAACTGCTGGTTTTCGTGAAAAGTTGTGACAGTTTGCATCAAAGAGCAGATCACTCTCGCTTTTCCCTACATTACTAGTTTGTTTCTGGAACCTTGTTCATCTTTCGTCTGTTTTCTGGACACTCCTTTTGGGTTCTAGTGTAGTCGTCAATTTTTAGCGCAGGATCACACAAAAACGATTTACCAGCAATGTGTAACATAATTATTAGAATAAGATCAGATTGGGAAACAAAATGGGAGTATTATGTCACAGTTCACTCAGTTGGTTTATTTTCATTTAAAATCACCTTTTTGAATACTGTGTATTTTAGTGATTTTGCGATACAAGAGAGAAAATGGGCAGTGGTTGAATAAGATTCAATCCTCAAATATTTATGTCTAATGATGTCTTCGTGTAAATTATAGCGTGCACATCATGGGTGGAATGCGGATTTGTAAAAAACGATTTGCCGGCAGTACGCAGCACCAATGGCAGTTCAGTTGAGCCGTTTGACAGACGGATGCGTTGGTATGAGAATAGTCCTTGACCTGTAATTCGTTTAGTGAATGAAGCTGTACAAGTCTTGAAGTCGAAAGTCCTCATTGTGAGACTGCGTATTGTTTAGCCGGTTGGTGGCACCGACACTGACGTTGCTGACAGAGTTGGAACCGCTGACTATGCCAGCGTTCCTTGTCTGGCGTTGATTGAATGAACGTAGCTGTTTTTATAGTTCCGTTAGCCTTTGAAATGTAGATCAATGTCGGGACACGCTACCTATTGGACATGACGTGTTAGAGAGATAATTGACCTGATTGCGTATATGATAGGTTCAACGGGGCGATTAAGGAACGCGTACGGGCAAACGCATTAGCGAGGTATTGTGATGGGTTTACCATGATGTTTCAGTTGACCTGTTAATTTCCGCTGAAGTTATTCGAACCTCTACAGTGTCCAATGCAATTTAGGTTTTGTCGAATTTAATGCGGCTTAGCACGGAAACGACCTCTACATTCCGATAAGCCAGCAAAATAATTTTGTGCTGTTCTCTTTATTATTGATCTTTGCTGTTTGAAGTGTATTTCCATTTTGAGATCAAGCTCGTTTATCTGAATCCGTATGTTGCAAACGCCTGTTTTAGACTGTCGCACATTCAGCGGCGCAAGTTTTTATTTGGGCACCCTAATGTTCATGTAACTGCTCACGATGTTTTGTTTACGAAATGTAGCGGATTGGCATCTTTAAACATATCTGGTTGTTAGTTCGGATATTCATTGTCGGTGTATTTTCAGAGCTCGGCTTGCTAGGTCATAGGCGTGATTTTGTTTGTTTCAATGGCATAATGATAAAAAAGTGCAGCGTATTGAATAAAAATAAAAAAACGCCAAAAAAACATCGAAAACATGCTTGTTTGCTACGCGTTTCTTTTCATGACTAAACCGGGCATATTCAATGTATTGAATCTGTCTTTGATTTTTCCTCAAGCTGAATTAGTAACTTTTGAATCGGAGTTCTAAAGCCTAACGGTTAACCTCTCTTCAGCCGCAAATCTATACATGTTAGAAGTTTTCACGGTTCAATGCACTGTCTGATCAACAACAGCGAAAACTCTGACACGTAGGACTGAGTATCATTCTAGCAGGAGCTCTTTCGAATGAGTGTTAGCAGCCAGTTCAGCCATGCTTATCACAGTATGAGTAACCCTAGTGTAGTGGAATCAAGAAATGAATCGACAGCGTTGCAAAACAATCTACAGTAACTAAATTCCACCACACTAAGCCCGCTGTATGTCAGTAGAACGTTCCTCTTAAATAGCAGAGAAATTCCAGCGAATTCTGTCCCCCCCCACTGTGCTAAAAGTGATTGTTGCCACAGTTAGGTCCCGGTAACAACGACACGTGCAAGCAGAAGCCAAGGCGCGCGAGGACAAAGTGTGTATTGATTCAAACAATAGACAAGTAGTTTATATGTACAATGAACGTAACAGGTATGAAAAGTAGTGTGTAACAAGAGAGTGAAAAGGTAACAGACTCTACACTAATCACTCGCTCATCTTAATGTGATTCAATATTTAAAAAGTTTGGTTTAAACCATTTTTTGTTTGAATCAGTACTATCGCTTTTCAGCCCATGTTAATTGACACTCGATTTTACTAAAGTTTGGTGAAGTTTGTACCCGAGAGGTGATAAATTGCGATTTGATCATTATCTTTTTATTTGAAGTCCTTCTCCTGCCAGGTGAAACTTCGCTTTCAGTACTGGAATTGGCGATCTGACACAATCAGAGTACAGTTGGGACCGTAGCAGTTAGATTGGTCATGAAATTTGCTGCGAGCGACGACAATCGCAGGGCCTAAAAATGCTGTTCAACTCACAAGAATCGATTAGGAACACAACTTTCGATCTCTTCAGCTGTGGCTAGAAGTCACCACCCCACGGCTTTCGGTTAACTGCTGCAGCCTCGGCAATTTTGGCGAAATAAAGTGACCAGATCACCGGAATGTCTTTCGTTACTAAGGTGTAATCCAGTGTCACTGGTGTTTGTCTTCGTAAATCATGGCTAGGTAGTGGTCAATTTCTGACAAGTATCTGGCGATGTGACCGATGTACAGTTAGGCAGCACATTTTTAATCCTTTCGCGTACTTCTACTTCATCAACCAGTTCATGCACTCGTATGCGTTGTACTTGGTCCGACGCTGTCCTACACATTTCCGTGCCATCTATCAACCTAATGGATGACGTCTGTTTAACTACGCGGTACTTACTTGATTTGATGTGTGGTCTGCTTGCTTTCTTCAAAAGTGTAATCGAGATCCATGTATATTTCAACCTCATTTTGGTCTGCTTGGCCACGTGGTGCTGTTTTTGATTGTATCGTTATCCCTGTTTGAAACAATTGTTATTTCCCTTTTCAAGTGTAATCTTTCCAGATTTGCAAGTACTTACGATCCAGTGGGTCGTTTGGCTCGCCTCATTGAATCCCCTTTCCGATCGACAACCGGTGGTCTTTACGGCACTACAGGTAGCATTTTGAAGGGCAACCAGTACACTAGGGTGCAGCAGTTGCACTTACGGAGTTGTTTCTCTCG
Organism: Paragonimus kellicotti; assembly: GCA_014220965.1. Lineage (NCBI taxonomy): Eukaryota > Metazoa > Platyhelminthes > Trematoda > Plagiorchiida > Troglotrematidae > Paragonimus > Paragonimus kellicotti. The sequence continues at coordinate 29,416 of LOND01005383.1, forward strand.
CTGCCTGCGTACCCACTCAGTGGAGCAGTCACTTTACTGCTTAACCGTCTTCCAAGCGGAGTGGAAGGAAGGTGTAGGAAAAGTTCGCTGCATCTGAGGACACTCACCACCGAACAGCTAATGGTGATCATCGGCTAGTTATTCAATACCACAGAGAAATGCACAGCATTGATTTAGAGCCTGAGATGATTTTACGTATATTTATTGCGCGCAGCAGTGTGCCCCTGGACTAACACAACCCCTTGTTGTCAAATGAGTCAGACGTTTGAGATACTGGCCTCAGACGATTTTCCTCAATTGGGCATAATGTGGCGTAAATGACCAGACTGTCTGATGTTATCCTGGTAACACATTAGATCACTTATTTTTACGTTCCCTCTCTTATTCCTGTGTCCAATTTTTTTGCCTGAAGTCTGCACGTTGCAATACACAGGTTAACAAGGCGCTCAAGCTAATACTCTTTCCTGTCTGGCACTCGCCGCGCATTTATTGTCTTATCGTTGCCATTCCTTTGAACTGAGTCCGTCGTGGTCCTAGAGACTGGCTTTTCTTCCTCAGGGTATCCACTAGTGACGAAGCCGAATCTTACCGTCAAACTGGAATGAAGATCTCAGTGAGTTCTAGTGCAGAGCTAAGGTCACTCGATTAGATCCTGATGCATGTGCGCAGTGAAGCTTATTACTTCGATTAAAGTCTATCGACTCAGACCGGGAAGATATTTGTTTGTTAGGTCCACATGTGGTCCGACGGATTATGGTTCAGATGCTGTGAAGTTTACTCACTGCAACTTCCGATGTAGACTGAACATTTGGACATCATTGTTTTACTAATGATAAGTACACACAGCCTGTCCATATTACTTTTAGAGAGAAATGGTTGTCATATGTTGGGTGTTCGGGTTGGATGCACAAACGATGGCGACTAATTGTTGTAATCGTGCACACCTCACGAACTCTACATGTCGAGTTGTGCACTTCGGCACAGGAGACAGCAACGCGCCACACGGAGACCATCCTATCCAGCTCTACCTTATAAACCCATATTAGTCATATCGGCGCCAGCGATAAGTCAATTCATCACCTTGATTCAGACTATGCCACGGTTCCTTCTCGTTCCGTTTCAGCGTTTGCTCAGAGTGTGTGCATAAGGACCATGCAACTTACTTGACCAAGCTAACTGGAGAAATAAAAGACTTATCGTTGTCAAAGCATAACAAATGCGGTTGTCTGTGATTCATGGTTACACTGACCGTCAACGAAAAGTTTGTAAAATTAAGCATGAAATAGGCGGTTCTCGAATATACAGCTTGTTGGGGCGACTTGACAGGAACAATTCAACCAGCTTCAGACAACTCATTTAGCTGTGGTGTGGAGTTTTTGTGCTCAGTTGTCACTTTCTCAATCATCCCCACCTGAAAATGAGTTGGTTTTAGAGCTTAACTTATTTAAATTTTATGAAGCTTCATGTTCGTACCTTCTTTTTCTGGTTCTTTTTGAAGATAGTGAAAGGTTGTCGTTTGAACTGACTGCATTTATTTCTTCTTGGAAACTGAAGAGAAAACTCGTGCACGGTGCTTATCGGCAATCATACCGACCTCTCAAGGGGGTGCCAGAATGCTCCTTCTCCCTGTTGCATCGAGGATACCCGCGAATCCTATAATACGGCGCGTTTTAGTGAATCTTCAAATTCACAACTTATGACGTAGGTGGTGACAATGCACAGTTTACACTGACCGAGTCCTGTTCTCTGTATACTGGCACAGTGTCTGTGGTAGTGCCATTTGTTCAAGGAGATTGTTGACATCTAAAAGAAATGACATAGTCACGGTTTGTCGCTTAACTGCAATGTCGTGCACATCGCTGGTTACAAACGCCCAGTGGCGGTGTACCAGTCGCTGGCGAGCATGTATCCGTAAGGGTTCTCAGTCCTCTTTTTATGAATTTCTACTGTTTTGCCTGTTTATCCTTCATATATATGTATTAGTTTATTAATATTTTTCCGTAAACTGTTACTATGATCAGCGGCGTAGTAGGCGTGGGTTGGACTAATCTGAAAACGTGTGCTTACATGTTTGCTGAAGTATCGAAACAAGCTTCTTTGTTCCTCGTCTTATTACGCACTACGGACTTTCATCTGATTGTGTTTGTCCACTTTCCTATTCAGGCTACCGGCGTCAAATTGGGTCCACAACAAACTTTGACCGGTCTTCGTGGTCCCTACGACCCAGTGAGCCCTTCAGGTGCCACTTCACGCCGGACCTGTTGCTAGTCATCGCTGAACCTAGATGTCTTCCCTTACCACATACGCCAAATAATACATCATTTACATTTCTTACAGTCCAGCACGCGCACTATTCAATCCGTTAATCTGTACTTTTCACGGCTGTACTGCTCCCAACCTGCCAGTCAGATCGCATTTAACCCGGACATGGAGTTTGGCTTTGTTCTCCTAATCTTGTCTTCACATTGTCTCTGGCTGGTACTTTTTTGGCACTCTTGTGGCTTTTCCCCGTGCTTTTTGATTATCCGGCCTAAGTCTCACGTGCTTCGAACAATGACAATTTTAACTGTTCAAAACAATGACAGTAACATTCCACCAATCAGTGCTGTGATACTCTGTCTCTGAAGGTACTGTGACAATGGAACAACATTAACAACACATTGCCATCTCAGATGGTGTTTCCAGTCAGCGATTTGAATTTTCACAAAGTCCCCAAGCAGGCAGACGATACCTGTCCATTCAATTCGGCAGACTAGTCAGACCACGTCGTTGCTGACTCCTTTCTGGTTTTGTCCAACCGTTGGTGGCCGCGGCATGTACTGTTCGTTACGGATAAGGCTCCGTCGGCACATGGAATACCTGTTCCACCATCATAGACTGTACGAGTTGATTAATTTATCACGTGTCCCGAACTTTCTGAAAGTCGCGCTGGCGAACGGTCACTTTGCTTGCACGAACATCCGACGAGGGATACAGCTTTGTTAATGAAATTTTCGCAGGGCGCATATAACTAGTTGCTTCACATGATTTAACCAGGACGTCTTGGGCGAAACACTTAGATCCAGGACGGTTGTCTGTGAAATGAGAAACAAATTTTAGCCAAGCAGTTGTGAAGTTCCGAACACGTAGATGGATAGATTTGGAAGGGTTGAAGACTACGTGTTGCACTCGAGAATTCGGATTCCGAAATTAAAATCAGAATCTCTGCTCGTTGAATGACAGTTAATCAGCTGTCTATCGTTTCACTTTTTTTCTGTGGTGGACTTACTGCGCGGAAACGTTATAATTTTTAGCTGTAGTGATTTTTGTCGGAAGGTCGGTCTGGGTTGTATTTATTTACCCCATAACACAGACGAAGCTCAGCGATCGTGGTGTGTCTCGCAACCTAGAGTTTACTTCCGTTTTCAGCCTTGGTCTGCTGTATTTCTTCATATTACTGAGGGCGACTGTTCGTGATTTGCGATTCCGGATAAAATCCATCAGAAACGGAAGTGGAAACTTGGATGCTTCTTGGTGGTAGTCCACAAGTTTACACTCTGTGGCAGCTTAATTCTACATTTGAGAAAACCGCAGATTCAAACATACAGTTGACGTATTACTAGATGAGACTGTTATTCTCTGGACTACTGATTTATCCAGTATACACAGAATCATAGCCGATACACGGTAGGCTGTTTCACCATTGAGTATGTGGATTGCTTGCCGTGGAACGATATACCATTGTAAGGGCGTTTTCACTCTTCGCAATCAACTGACAACTTTTGTGCATCACGCCACTGGTGTACCCAGTAGGGGAAGCCGGTTGCTCGATTGTTTCCCACACTTAATGTCGCATTAACGAATTGAGTTTAACTAGATCACTGTCAACATGTTCATCTTTAATTTAACACTAATTTAAAGGTATCAGCCCACGCAGCTTGTAGTGAACGTATCATTTAGATGTGACTGTTAGTTGTAATGTAGAAGCTTTGTCAGTCTACCCATACCCATAAACCAAGCAATCTAACTTGCTTTATTCGATAACGAGAAATCTGAGGTAGTGGTGTCAACTCCTGACTAATCAGTTGTGATGTAGTCGCAAAGGTCATTAACTGTTTATTGCATTGGGAAATTTGTGCAAAGCAACGCCGCATCCAGTAAACTAAAAATTGACTGGGTTGTATCATGTCCGGAAGCTCTATACGTGTTACTCAGTTCGCGCTACAGATTGAGCGAGACTTCACGTTTACTGGTGAGACCGTTCACCTTGTCGAATCAGCCTAACTATCATCGACTTGACCCATTTTTTTTTGCGTGGTCTGTTGAACACACTGACAACTGCTTTGTGGTATGCGCTCATGTACGTCTGATTTACGATGCAGCAGCGTCTATACAAAGCCGTTGCGACTTTGTCAGAAGCTGAGACGTGTCTTACTAACTCGATTTTGACGTGTTATCTTCAGCTCAGTCGGAACATTGCGTGAAAAGAGACGCTAGGGTCGAGCTGCACTCATGCGAGGGACAATCCGTAATGCATATCTTTACCGCAACGAAGATTTACATTTTGGTTCGCGTATTTGTGAGGCGATCTTCTGACCAGTGCGCTATTAATCTTAAGATAGACGCGCTCAAATTATCAGACCAACCTACTCAACCACGCGAGTATAGTACTTCATTTCTAAGAAACTGGCTGAAAGGTCAATGTGCGTACGAAAGCCGTGATCCAACTAGAATGGTACTTATTCTATATCACCAAGAACCTCCGACTAGTACTCAGTAGTTTCGGATACTACTCACATGGTTAAATTTAATTCGTGAAGACGTCGCATCAGTGGAGCCCCGATCGCTTGATCACCGGCTGGTGTTACGTGAACAGGTACTGTGGTTCCTTTCGAAATGATCCAATAACCGGAGCATTGCTCACAGCCGATCATCCGTGGACGTTTGGAATAACGGTTAGTTCGTGTATGGTACAAGATCACTGATGAAGTGAACAAAACCGTTGCCTCGTGATAACATGGGCTGAAGTTCAAATGCTGGTCATGCTAGGGATATGCATCACTAATGTTGTGTAAATATGTGAAACTCCACCGGAGCACTTCTTTTTGAAACGGAACAGCCGAAAGCCTACCTGAACGTGAAGGCTGCGATCCGGTGAGGGTACTTTTCGATTTAGATTAGTAAAAACCTCTCGGTCAAATTTGGGAAGAGCTTTCAAAAGGTATTATGGTGGTTCCATATGCCGCAAACTTTGGTCTACTACGTGATCTTCCCTCTATATTTGTTCAGTCTTTACCTTGGGGTAAATCGGTTGCAAAACAAGGTTCGTGAGTATTATTCCGCACGGTGAGCGACCAAACAGTAACGATGGATATTGACTGACCCGTTAATGCGATCTACCGCGTCAAATGTATTTTCAATAAGCGTGTGAGGTGTTGACTTTGGGCTTCCGTGATAATCACCTGTATACAAGGAAACACCTTCATCAAAGCTATCAGCTCCACCGTTACCGAAACAAGCGGAGCAGCACTACGATGATCAGGTCCTTAATCTTCAGTTGTTAAGGAACTCTATTTTTTCCATCCAAAACTGCCTTCCTCGAAAAAACTACTTCGCCCAATCAGGAATGAACAGAAATTCTCAAAACAATTTGGTGGTAACCTTTGCTATTTTTTAACTGCTCGACCTTCATTCCGTGATGCTCATTGGTGGTTTAGTGACTTCACTACTTTTGGTAACTTCTGATTTGAGAAATTTTGTAAGTCACAATGCAGCATATAAATACTCTATTCTCCTTGTTGCACACGTCTTGGAGCGGAACAGAGTGGCATTTCACATTCTTCTGATTTGACTGGGGAACAATTGGCGGGATAGTTGCGTTATTCTCGGGACTGAGGTTTTCCGTTTTATTTATTTCAACACGAAAAACTCGCATTCTGTCAAGCGTACTTTTATTCCCCAGTCGATTCACCCTATATTTTCGAAGACGTACAACAACAATAAACGCACCCAAGTTTGACGTCATTGTTCGTATTCATCTCTCCGATTTTGGTCTGCAGATACTAAACCGGAAGTTGTCAGTCACATGTTGTCCTCTGATGGTCTCATTTGTTGGAATGTGACCAGTCACGTTAATTACAGTTTATTTCTGACCTATGTACTAGTCACCTGATCTGGTTTTCATTATTTTGCTCACTGTCAACGGAGCGCAACTTCAGCGATTTATGGTTTAGTGTTCATAGGATGACTGGGTCATGCTTGACGTTTAACTATTAATACAGCCACTCAGCAACATTGTCTTTGACTTTAGTATGAGTATTTTTGGTCTTCAAATTGAAACGGATAACATTGTACAAAAAATGATAAACTGTACTTATACGATTGAACCTGGTTAGAAGGATAGCGGTTATAACGAAACCTGTTATAACACATAACGTTGAATTTACAGACAACAAATAGGGAGCACACGTATGACGCAATTTTAAAAGCACCGCTTTTAATGAGGTAATATGCTTATAGCAAGTCAAATTGGATGAATGTGTACGGTGTTGCATGCGACGTTCATTGGCTTGGCTTGTACTTTTTTCTGTATGCAATCTCCTGGTCATGTACTTACCTGTACACTATTCTAGGTACTCCTCACATATTCGCCTACTTACCTGGCTCCTGATCTGTTGAATGTTCTTACCGACCATAGGTCAGTGCTAATCGTGAACAACTAAGTAAAAGGGAGTCGGTGGTGTATCAGAATAAATCCGTTATTAATTCTTATCACGTCGGATCTTGTCATCTTATGAATTTGTTTACACTTCAATAATCCATATAAGGCAGTCATTTATTAGAAAACGAGCGCGTTGACCCGACCGCTAACTGTGTTTAATGATGCTTAACAAGGAATGTTCGTTATCTACGTGCACGTGCTATTTTGCTGTGAGTCATAGAGAATTTCTATACAGCAAGAAATGAAACCAAGCAGCCTCGCTATCACAGTCACTTTTCTTGTCTTGCTCAGAAGTTGTGATCCGTTTACAGCTTCAGACAAACCCTATTGACGAGTGGGATACAGCACGGTCCTTGTGGATTGTTATGATCC
>LOND01005384.1:13756-23962 GCA_014220965.1 Paragonimus kellicotti
TATCCGACTCCTGGCTGTGTCACGACCAAGAGGTCATCACTTTTACGATCGGACGATCTACCATAGAGATGTAGTCATGTTAAGGTAGAGATGACCACCACCGATATCAGTTTTAGTCACCCTTATATGTGATGCTGTTCAAAATCAGGAATTTTTGATAGTGATTCGATAACTTGATGTGACATGCTGCAACCGACCGCAAACATACAAACATCGACCGATTGAAAGCAAGTTACTGGGAGGGGACTCAAATCTTCTGCAAAATCAGGGTGAATGGATCAGTCAGCACTTGTCGGCACGTCTGATCAGATGTAACGGAGCGTCAGTCACGCATTGCTGACATCTCTCTCTTTTCCCTTTTTTCTAGCTATATATATATATATATATATATATATATATATATAATACGTGGGCACGTAGGACAGGGTTGGTGAACTGGAACAATAATCTACAGAGTACATCAACGGGAAAAGGTATTTTTGCCGCCTGGTTATCCTCATCCCCCTTTTGTTCGAATGTGCGTGCGTGTGTGTATGTTCCTGCTCATCACATAGTTAGGACAAAAGTCGTGCTTCTTATCAACCTGCTCGTTGCGTGTTCACTGCAGCTGAGCCGTATTCAGGTGACCTGACAGCATGCCCGTCTCTACATACATAGTGGCAGGTCATCAGGGCCACATGTCTTCATGTTCGCTGTCCTTCAAACGTATTTGATATTGTTTGCGTCTCTGTTATTCATCTCAAAACAGACGCGTGTCTTCCCAAAATCTATGAAAGTATTTTTCTCGAAGCACTAGTAAAACCAGTAACACTAAGCGTTTTGGTTTATCTGAGTTGTAACAAACAACTTTACTGCTTCACACAGATGGACTAGCCGTTAGTGAAAGAGAGTTATTCTATTTTGACGATTTATCCGCTAAACAAATTGCACCAGGCTGTGATTAATTCTGTGAACACAGGCTGCCAGGTGTTGCGCAATAATGGAACGTTCAGCTTATCGTCTACTGTCTTAACTGAAATGAAAGGTTACCGATAGCCTTTTTGACCAGTTTGAGTGAATGAGGAAGAGGGATTACAGGAAGGAACGATTCTTTCTACTTCAGAACTCCGAACTCGTATGCTCTCTCAATCAAAGTTGGTTGGCAGTTTTATTGACTTTTGTAAATCAGTGAGTAGTTGTGCTTGTGATAGTGCCGAAGGAGGTTTGTTCGCCTGTCTATTAAAACTAAGGATCAAAAAGAAATTAGAAACACGCAGGCTGTGAACAGAATAAACTATGATGGAAACTTCTGTTGATAGCAAACGGGATAGAAGGTGATCTTGTGCGAGTAGTGAAACGTTCATCAAGGTACACATATACAAACGTTTGTAGTTGACCCTAGATAAACGAAGGGATTAGACACAAATATTGAAATTTCCGAATGAGAAAAAGGGATTAGCCCTCTGTGCAGGACCAGAAAACTGGCTGATAGGCGATGGCGTTATGCTAATTAGTGTGGATGTTCGCATTGTCTGCTATCGCACAGGCAAAAACAGGTGACGCTCACTCACTGATGGACAAACGAAATCGGAGACAACGCAACTTATGACCATCGAAAGTGGACTTCGATGTCCCCCGGTTTCAAACATGAGGACATAAGAATCTTAACGACAAAGAAATAAACTAATTTTTAAAATTTTCCATTTTCTTGCTATCACACATCTGAAAATTAGAATCAGTTCGATTACTTAAGCAAATTGTACCTATGTTGGTAGTTCCGTGTTGGGAAATTTTAAGTAGCATCAGTGGCCAATGGTTCAACTACTCCCAGTCGTCTGTGATCCGCCTAATCAAGAAATGTCCTTGCTAGTCGGAAGTCTTGATTATCATTTTTGAAAACATACCTCCATTATACCAATGTGTAGTCGGGGATTGGTTAACTTTAATTTGAACATCACTCACATTTGGTCGCAGCTTTCGCATTCAGGTAGATTTTCCAGTCAACCTCTTTCGAAGAGGAACATCATACTCGAGTTTCGCTTTTGTTAGAGTACGTCTGTAGCGTATACCCTTTGCCCTGACAGAGATAAGAACTCCGTTTCACGAGCCGACTTTGTTCACCACTAACAGGAGTGCAGTTACAGGGGAGAAGCTCGAGTCTAGTTTTTTCGAGTGGGTGGTTGCAAAGTCAACCTGAGTGCGAATGCGGTGACCATATGTGAGTGATATTCAACTTGGAAAAATAACTGCATATGCTGGCATCCGTCATCATTGCACCTGTTTAAACCGCACGTTTCTTTGTACCATCTCTGCATACTAATGTGACTACTGATGGCGACCTTGTTTAAACAAGGGGTCATTAGTGCGTGAAGTAGTATACCCCAACTTTTGGTCATTCCGTTCGCAAAGTTCGGACTGAGCAAGGATTTTTAAAATGGCAATGGAATTTGCGAATGTTGTAATTTAGAATCACGGAAAGCATAACTTACGGTTAGGTAAGAAGCTTGGCCTGACACGTTCCAACACATTTCGCGGATTTTTATTAATCCGATACCGATAATTGTCAAGACATCCTGATTATGTAGATTTAACATCACCCACAACTGATCGCAGCTGTCGCATTCCCATAGACTTTCCAATCGGTCCATTTCGAAAAGAAGCACTGTACTCGAGTTTCGCTATCATTAGAGCTCGCCAGTAGTACATATCCTTGCCACGGCTGGAACCTCAAGATTTACTCATGGCTAGATAAAGTAAATGTCATATACTTTAACTGCGGTGGAATCCCTGCTTATTTTTCCGCCGGAAACATCACCAGATGGATGCCCGTAAGATCATCTGTACGTTATTCGCCCGTCACACAGAACGGAATTAATTAACTTCAAAATGGAGCGAGTGTGTGATTCACCTGGTTACGTCAGCTTCAGATAGTAACCAGCATAAGAGAGGGCTCAAAACCGTGTATGACAGATTCACTAAACCTTAGGTCTGTGGTAGTTCCCGAATCTACCAACTATTTCCTAGTTAAAACAAAGACCCAGAAGTAGACTTAACAGAAACTCTGAGAGACCAGCACCTACAGTGCGTGACACACTATGGGAAACTTCTGCGGTTAATCTACCTGTCTGGTCTACACCGGCGTGGTTGAGCGGGAGAGTTTGACAACCAGTGGCCCAAAGTCACAACGCCTCAGCCTCGATTTGCGCGGCGACACAGTACTACTGTGTTAATTAGTAGCTTAGAGAGGAGCTACATTTATTAAGCCGTATCTTTAGTTACGTATCTCATTGGGTGTATTGTTTAATGCACCTAAGTACTTGATCATATGTGATTATCATTGAACTGAAAACCTTGATAACTACAGTCGTTGACTCAAATATGGAGACACTGCTGAAGCACAATTTTAAGGGTAAACGCAACGATGCTTGTAGTACGATCCGTGCCGTCTTTCAGCTTTGACTGCAATTTCCATCATCACATTCCTAAACACATTCAATGCATACACCTCATGCTTTCACCCGAACAAGACCTGAACGGGTCAAATCCACTTCCTCAACCGACTTTTTCTATCAGAATGCGCACATTGTTCCTCAAACATTGAACACAATTATAGGACGTTCGCGCATGATCGGCTTATAGTTGTAGGAGTCAACTTTTGCGGGTGTGTGGTAAATGTGCTTTTTGACTTCAAATTTCTGTGCACAGAAAAATGTACTTCAAATGTCACAGCAACCTGTATCGGGACATCTGTAAAAGATTTTTAACTTGATTCTGTCGTTGTTTAGCATATATACAACTTGTAAAAATGAGTAATTGCAATTACGGTCATTATCAGACTAACTACTAACCGCCTGAACCGACTCACCAGTGAACTCGCACAAATGACAAAAGAACAGCCCAGCTTTATCCGGTTGAACAGAATTGGTCATCTGTTCGAATCTGGCCATACTCATTCCTTCGTCAGAATCCTCGGCCGACGAATGAGGTTCACTGCCTGTTAAACTTGCTGCACGTTCTGTTGGGTGCAGATAGGGAAAGAAAGACAGTGGGTAACCAGGAGTTCATACGAAATAAACAGTAGAATCTGTGGATTAAGCTACCGGACTCAACTATACAATTCAGATGTAATAATATACTCCTTGTATGGCTTGAGTTTCACATGTTATCCCTAGTTCCTTTCAGTGGGCGCAACTTACCGTTTCAGACATCTATCGCCAAGTGGCAACCAGTATCAAAGTAAACAGATATACAACTCATGTGTTATTTCTTTCCATTTGCTCATAAACTGTTACTCTATTGCGGTTGATTTATTCTTCATTTGGACCAATCAGGCAATTTGGATGGATATCAAACTGGCAAATTTCGTGTTGTGAGCCAAAAATCTCATGACTGGACGAGTTAAGATAAGTTTATTGTGACCTGTTGTTTAAATTAAAACTGCTACTTACGATTAATTCTATCTGATCCGGTTATTTGAGTTGAACAGAATAATTATGCTGCTACCTACTCCCCGAAAACTATATCAACAGCCATGCTCCTTTATAACTAAGAAAATATTTACTTAGATAGCAAATTTCATTGGCACAGTTAGTCGTTGAAAGTGCTGCTGAAACTGCTTCAAATAAACCATTATGAGGGTTGACAATGAAGACGGTTTACAAAACGCTGTTGCGCAGCAAATTCAGCCTAACCACATAAGGGCTGATGTGCATGAGAGGTCGAATACCGTTCATTCTGGATAAGGTTATAAAATTTCCCCATAATATCCAGATAGCAAGTACTGCTCGCTTCGAATGCGGTAGTAGACACATGAATCACACTTACTGTCTTCAACAGGTCACCGTTTTCAGAGTTGAATACTCAGGTTATTCAAACGTGACGCTTGTGAATCGCAGACATGTTGAAAAATCTAACCAGTAGCTTCATCCTCTGTGGCACTTTGGCAAACTGTTCAAGCTGATCATGATTGTGCATTGTCATATTTGCCTTCACTAGGACCCATGCACTCGACTCGCTGTTTTGTCAGCGTTTGAACCCATTTGGACAAATGTGAAAACTCATGGCACACGTTCTTAATCCAACATTATCGCCAACCTAACAGCCTCAGAAAACTGTTGTAAATTCACACTGACAACATTGTCATATATGAGTAGTGATTATTACATACTGAACGTTACTCGCAAGCAAATGTGGCTTAGCGTTTGTTAATGATAAATTGGTTATTCCGAAGATGAGGCCAGTGGTGAAGTGAATAACGCGGTTATATCATGTAAGCGTGACCGAACGAAGTGATAGGTAACTATAGTTGTTCCTCCACCGATAGAATAATACACCACTGTGGATCAGTAGTGAAATGTACAGAGCAACCACACCATGCTCCTTATGTGTTTGTAATGTGAGTATACCGTTTACTGGTTTTCAGTTGCTTTAAAGCTTGGCATTTATATTACAAACGCTACGTCACCATACAAAGTGACGACATTTGTACGTGTAGGACTTGAGTGTTCCTGTACACTTGGAATCTTACGCAATAATGATGTCATCTCCTTTGTTGATGAAACGTTTGCAGTCTAAGTACCAGGCTCGACGAGCAACCGAAGACCGACATTGAGCCAGCTTTCCATCATACATACACAGTGAATATTCAGTACGACTGGGCTAGTTAAGCAACCCGTGGTTGATGAAACGTTTGCAGTCTAAGTACCAGGCTCGACGAGCAACCGAAGACCGACATTGAACCAGCTTTCCATCATACATACACAGTGAATATTCAGTACGACTGGGCTAGTTAAGCAACCCGTGGTACATATTGTTTCTTACGTATGTGCTGATTGAACAAAACTTTAAACCTATTCAGCCTTGTCCACAGAGATGCGCACTGTGTGCCAGAGTGTACAAAACTTTTCATACTCTAACCTGCTATCCCGTAATTTACTGTATGACAGCAGTCTTGAACTGTGATGCAGAAAGTTTGTCGCTATTTATTGCGCTTACACCTTTATATGGCTTACTCATTAAAAGTCATCCTCAAGAAGATTTCGTCTGCACTCGTCCATTACTTATCGGCCCATCGTTGATCCAGTCTGTTTAGTAAAAGAGGCTACTCAGCGGATCGGAGACATATGAAAACATGTTTGTGGAATTCGCAATATGAAATGTTATCCCAACGACCAGCTAATGCAAGTACCAAGACGAGGTCATTAGCCTACTCATCTTCTCTTGTAAATATTTCAATAAAAAGTGTAAAAAAACGACAATTATTCTAAAAAAAAATTAAAGTGAGTTTCCGTATACCTTATTTCCGTGTTTAGAGGTCTCACTTTAGATTTGCTTTTAGTGAAATGACCTCCATTCCTATTTTGTAAAGGAGTCCCAATTGATCAATTCACAATACGTCTGCATAGATGCGATGGAAACGGAAACTCGGGATCGTAATTTTGATAGACATCGGTCGAGAGAGTCTCGTATTCCCTCGAGTGGATGTTGACTGATTTGAAGTGCGTCATGTTGCTTAACGTAACGACCTTTTATCATGGGCACTGGATATATGAGTTTGTTTGGAAGTCAACAAGTGGACTTGGGCAACTAAATTCTGCCCCACCAATCCGGTACAAACGATGTTCCAACTGTCACTCGTTGGCTGTTCTTAGGAAACGGTTCGCAGTGGAAACAGTGACATACGGTAACGTAACCACGGATCTGACGTGACCATTCTCTCAACAGAAATGACAATTAAGTCTGAGTCAACTAGGTGACTTCGGATCCTTTAAAGCTGAGATTCGATACCTAACCGGGTAAAGTTTCGTGGTTCAAAGAGAATATATTATGTAAAGTACAGGTATTATTACTGAGTGACTTACAAATGTTTTTTCTAGATCGGTGGAGGAACGGTTGTAATTCCTTAACTCAATAATACGTACAATTAACTAGAAATATCCGATTTTCAGTGTGTTAATTGTGCAAGTCACAAAAGACGTATCCTTTTGTACGGTCAATTTTAAAACTAGTTTGCGAAAACATGGTTCAAAAAATTGCGCACCTTTGTCCGGTTGACGGCATTCGATGTATGCGTTGGGTGTCTGAGGACTCAAGGGACACAGATCGCTGGATTCGGCCGCGTCATTCTGGTAACTTTCAGACACTTTGGTTCTGTGTTCGAAAGGTTTTCTGTGCTTTATCAACCCGTCCTTGTCCATATTAGTATTGTACAAGTGAGGTGCCCACTTGCTTGTTGGACTACTTGGATGAAATTTGTCTGACCCATATCCCGGGTTTTCACCAACAGAAGAAAATTGACCTGTCTGTTTACTGCCTGGATTCCGCTGAGAACTGTTCCCTGTGGAAGGTGGAGTACTGTCCGAAGACTCCATGGCACGCTGCGTTTCAGAACTGACCTCTAGTGAGGCAGGTTCTTCAGTGCCCGCGGGACCGGAGTTTGAAAATCCCGTGAACACGTGTAGTTCGTCATGGGTTTCAGGCGGACTGCTCAGTGATTGCAAACGCACTGTTATTGCCTCCACAGTGGAGGAAGTGGGGTTGGTGTACTGTGTACAGTGAGCACCGTTGACACCTTCTTTCCGAGGAAGATTAGGACTAAGATGGGGATGAGTCATTGGGATTGGATACTTTGACAATGCCGAGATAGACACCATAGTGGCATCAGTCGAGTGGAAGTTGCACTGTGCAGTTGAATCGACATGAGCATCGTCATGATCAGCTGTTCGGTGTGTGCGTACGTGGAGCTGCCCGAGAGGTCTAAGTGAAGGAGATGGGCAGGATACCGGTGACCACAGAGTAGACGGGACAGATGAAAAAGTCTTGTGCACGGGATCCCCACTGCACCACTGAAGTGCGCTGAAAAGGAGGTTACAACAGGTAACGTGAAAGTGACTGACACGGTTTGAAACACATTCATGTTTTCAGTTTTGCTTCAATAATGCATGATTGTAGAGAAAAGAGATCTTTTGTGAAAGGAGATTTAACGCTCCCCCGCATCATTTGCCTTCTCATCTATTTTTCCTTGGCTGGACTGGAGTAGTGAAGAAAAATCTATATTGTTCTCTCTCCAATTGGTCAGAAGGTTGAAGAAATTGTTTATGAAATAAAGGTTTGTTTTTAGACCATTTAGAAACCTCAACCAATATTTCCGGTTTTCTTCCTGTGGATGAAAGTAGTGTACAAAGAGGACACTGGATAGGTCATGTCAGACAGACAAGACAACTGCCTGTGCGTTCGGTGCGTAGTAACACCGTCGCGGGTTTGTTCCTAAGCGTCATTACTGTTCTCATTTTAGACCGAGCAGCCCAACACCTTATGAAAATTTCCGTTTTACGTTTGATACATTCGTTTTACCATCACAAACGTGATAACTAAATCAAGAATGACATTACTGGTGGAACGTGGGTTACACTGTATATACTTGACACTGAGCCTCCATGGGTTTAGTTTAGCAAATATTCCCTCATCACTGTTCAAAAAATATCCCACGATGCATTCGCACAGAGCTAGTGGCCAGTACTTGTAACACGCGAAACTTTCATTAGAGATATCTACCTCGATTTCTCACAAACTGTTGTCGATGTAGTGAACCAACTGATTGGTTGGTTCACTGGTGGGTCACAAGCCTACAGTATGTCAGTTTGAAATCGGAGGTGGCCGGAAATCGGTGTGTTCCGAACAAACTAATCTAGAATACGAATCGTCAAGTTTATGTTACTTTTAAGAGTCTAAGCTTTCCGATAGACTTTACGATGGTTTTAAACTAGCGTTGTGGAAAGAAAAAGTGGAAGTGAGTGGAAGAAAAACTATCAGGACACCACAAACTAGCTAAAACAGATTCTTTTCCGTTAGGGGCAAATTTTTGCGGCCTCACTAGGTTTGCCAAGGTAGGCTTGGATGGTAGTAAGAATAGTTCCTGAGGGTGTAATGAGTTTCAGCTGTCCAGGTTACATTTTGAAGCTGAACGGCCACTAAACTCAACAGAAGTCGTGGTATCTCACTGTGTGACGTTGTGTTCTGCATATTAGTTCGGTTAGGAATCAGTAGGGACTGATTATTTTACGCAGTTTATGTGCATCCCTACAGTTGAACACTATCCTAGCTGTTAGGTATACACACAGATGATCGGGGCTGTAAGCACGCAAACAGCGTGCACAGAACAGTAAAAGGAGTGACTCGATAGATATCAGGTAATGTTTTACGTCAACCCTTTTGGAGAAATATTGGCAGTGTGTTGTCTGAGTTCAACCGGAACTTATCCGCATGTAGGAGTTTGCAAAATGAAAACGAAACTCGCAGAATTGTCCAGCATCACCTGCGAATGCAACGCTTCTCCGGCCGGCCTGACAACTAGCACCATCGTTCGTACGGTGACAATGAACCTCAACCTTTTTGCATCACCGTCTCCGATGCACGCTCACACACATGCGCATCGTTGTACAGACGACCCAACAAACCGGTTGCCGAGGCCTTTGATATCAACATTGGAGTGAAACTTTGAGAATAGATTTTCAACGCAAACCCTATAAACTAAACCACCGATGCTGAAGGTATAAACAACTTCGCGGACAACCGGAAGTATTCTATGCACAGTCGTGTAAGGACACCACTCACGAGTGGCGATAGGCAGCATACATCCGGACAAAACTGTATGTTCACATCAGCAACCACGACGATGTTGATATTAAGGTTGAAGGACCGGAGATTCACCATCCTCCTTGTCATCCATATCGTGTTAGCTGTCGTCCATATGAACACGTTTGTGCGCAGGTTTGTATCATTCATGCACACATGCACGCTCACATATACAATTAGTGTACCCCCTCGCACATTTGCTGTCCAATTTAAGTCAGTTCTGTCGTACCGAATATATTTGTAACTAACGTTTTACAGTAATTAATTGTTATGTGCGTAAAACAATGTTCGGTTATGTTTCGCCGCGTACATAGACACACATGTGCATACGAGAGAGTTAGAGCGTGTGCCAAGACAATACAATCAGGCTGGTACATTTCTTAACATTCTCCACATCCTCATCACATGGAGTGCTGCTGTGTGGTAGGTGGAAGGTCTCTAGAAGGACCAAAACGACGACAGCGAAGTTTGTGAAAACGAAGGTGACGATATGGATGACAAGGAGGATGGTGAATCTCCGGTCCTTCATCCGGACAAAACTGTATGTTCACATCAGCAACCACGACGATGTTGATATTAAGGGTGAAGAACCGG
>LOND01005386.1:28788-41570 GCA_014220965.1 Paragonimus kellicotti
ACACGAACAATGACGTCATCAGTCGATCCACAGACTCTGTAGCCATTCGTTTCAGAAAGGAATCACACAAATTCTAGTTTCCCTCATTTCATCCCATCAGCGGTGTCTATACTTGTCCCGGTCGAGGTTTTAACTCCGGCTCACTTTCTCACGAGACAGCAATATCAACCATTCTCTCATTATCTTCACACTAGATGCAGATGAATCATCATCACCGTTTATTTTATATTGTTTGTCCCCATTGACAGTGATTCGCGTCAAATCTAGCACCGCTGGGACTCGGCTAATATCCATGGAAGCAACAAAACGTTGAGACCGTTACAAGTGCAAAACATCCGTACAAAACGGTACGCAATGCTGTCAGTGCCAGAAGTGGTACCACTTCAAGCTGGTTGACCTCAGTGATGACCAGTACAAACAGCCGGCTTCTTCATCGATCCTTTTTACCTGCATGAGCTGTAGGTTTAAACACATCAAATACTGGTCACGCGCGCATCACGAAAAATGAATTGACGCAGAAAACCCGTGACTACAAATGCAGGGCTCTTTTTAACTTTGTATCTTCACTTATTTCCTCCATAGGGAACAGGATAGATGAGAATCAACTGACCTTATCTGAAGTGAAGTTGAAACTGCAGTCTTTGAATGAGTGCCTTGCGCTTTGTCTCTTTGGTGTTGCAATCACCAAAACGAAAGTTGCCATCTCAACTGTACACACAGAGCAGGCTGTGATGAAAATTAAGAGAGAAATAGTCTAGAGGAAGAAGAGTTGTTTCATGGGGCCGATTCTCTACAATATCTCCAACGGAATTAGCTAAATCAGTCTTGACATCTTATTTTTTCTTGTATTTTGCATATCTGTTATTCACAGCTAATTACAGCAAGTTGT
Organism: Paragonimus kellicotti; assembly: GCA_014220965.1. Taxonomy (NCBI): domain Eukaryota; kingdom Metazoa; phylum Platyhelminthes; class Trematoda; order Plagiorchiida; family Troglotrematidae; genus Paragonimus; species Paragonimus kellicotti. The sequence continues at coordinate 29,678 of LOND01005386.1, forward strand.
CCCCGTAAATTTGTTATCATGCTAAAGTTACTGTGGGAAAATAAACGCTATCGAAGGACAAATTCGGGTTAAACAGGTCTGCATTTAGAAGTCACATTTGCCTCCTACGCTTGAAGATACCAATAATGACTGTTAAGTACTAAGAGATTTCGGTAATTATAAACTGAACGGCGAATCGTAGCTGTCGCGTTCTAGCGGACTTTTCAGTCAACCCCTTTCGAAAAGAAGCACTAGACTCGAGTTTCGCTCTTCTTAGAACTCGTCAGTAGTGCATATCCTTGCCACGGCCGGGACTAGAACTCCGGCCACGTTTTCATGAGGTGACCACGTTGACTATTTCGCCATTAACCACGCATTAGGCGCGAACGAATTATCATGTGAAAACACTCAGCTGCACTCGTTTGTGACTAACGCTGATATTGTCCCAATCGCCTCGAAAGGAGACACAGTAACTGTCCTGTTAACTCCAATCGATGACCCCTCGACTAGGACTTCTCTCCAAGTTGAAATCACAGAAATCATAACTTGATTATTGGTGGTTATTGGGGGATTTCGGTAACTAAAATTAACATTCGAACAACGATTCTTGACTTCTACTATTAATTCAAAGATGACTATGCACGAGTGATGTAATCCGATCAGACGGCAACCGTGGTTGCGTTCCCGATGACACGACCAACAATATATATGGAATGCAACCGTCACTTCGCAGATCTGATGCCCAATGGATGCATAAGGTATAGTCGTACGGCTTACTTAACTTACACAAGCCCACGATTCCTAATGAACCAGCACTAACCCACCATAACTTGGAGTAACATACTGATTAACACTCAGATAATATGGGCGTGAAAACTGTGTTTAAACGGAGCTTTAAGCTAGTAAAACTGCTTGGGGAAATTGACTGGTGTGGTCTAGATATTGCCTTGTTGTTCATGAGCCAACCAACTCAGATAGTGGTTAAAACTGCCAAAATATCGAACATGGCATGGTCAAGTAACAATCCTTATATTCAAAACAGATTACATCGTTAGGTAGTTTCGTATTATTCAATAATCGTTTGGTCGTTGATGTACCCAACGATGACAGTCACTATCAACTGTAAACTGTGGCATAAATTGATTACTTCCAAGTCCCTTTGATAATTCAAGCAGAACAAAATAGGTGCGTCCTTGATACGCATTCCAAAAAAGCACGAAGTCACGACGACCTTGAGTCCATTAAAGCATCATGGATGAGTGACTGTGTTCAGTCGAAAAGTTTGTAAAATTAAAAACGAATCAGAAATCAAAGGAACAGTTGTGGAACTGAAGTATCATATTTATTACTGATAAGTGTGTATTGGCGGATTATTAATAACGGACTCAATAAAAAGTTGTAAATTGATATTTGGGGAAGACCGTGCATTATAGTCAATTGCCATATGTGGATATCTAGTGTGAACATATAACTTGTCGGGGAGGGGGAGACAGAAATGGACCGTCTGTCCTTCAGGTTTGTAACGTACAGACGCTTGCATCTGCTGTCTGGTTGTTCTTTTCGGTTTGCTACACCTGATAGAACGCAAACACCTGAGCTTAAGAAACTGGGTGCACGGTGGTAACAAGCATGCTAGTCTGTTTACAACAACCAGTTTAGACAGATGAGTCTTGCCATCAAAATCGATCTAGCGAGAAAGCAATAAACGACTCTTAGACGCAAGTTCATGTGTACGCATAACCACACAGGCCAGTTCGTGCGGTTCTGTTGAGCGATATTCACAAACTGTCAAGAATCCTGTTGCTGATAATGGAGAGGCGTTAACTGCGGTCACCGATCGGAACAGTCGCCTAGTGACCCAGTTGATCAATATTCCGTTTTCACAAAAAGACCGATGTTCTGCCTTTCAGGCCAAGTTCAAGAATTTTCCAGATTTTTTTTGAAGGAACGCCCAAAATGACAATCGTATCGTCACAAGGTTTTTCTTAACGTTCAGACTTCTTCAGCAGACTAGCTACGAGCTGAAAACAAATCGACAGTTTGACGGTAAGCACGTTACCACAGCTTGACCGCGTTCGAGAGTAGAACGAGAAGCGATTCACACGTTTGTTGTCAAGACTCAGGACATGTGAGGTCCCTAGCGGAAGAACCTGAGTGGCGAGTGGTGCCTACTCATCAAGATTTGGTATACCAATAGTTGCTCAGGAATAGTGCTAACGAATCGATGTTGCGACCTATTTCATTTTACCTCCAATCATTGTTTCAGCCGGTTTTTTGAATCCGGTTTATCTTGACAATTGTTCTGATGAATGAACACAGTTAAAGCCACTTCATCCTTATCATTAAACTCCGTTAAAAAGGATTTATGAACATTTCTCAACCGAATCGAACGTGCCAGTGCGTGTGGTCCTTTGTGTAATTGCACTCTCCGTCTGAGATCTTTTTACCGTTTTCGCCAGATCGATTCTGATAAGATGATGCACTTGACTCAGGTGTTGTGAACTCATGTCTGACAAATATAAAACAATTTGGTTGCTGCGGAAAGAACACTAGTCAGACTTGATTGCAACTTTCGCATTCAAGTATAACCTTTACTCAGCCCCCTTCGAAAAGAAACACTGGATTCAAGTTTCCTTTATCCGTGATACATATCCTTGTCCAGCTCCTCGTCATTGATCACTGAGCCACTGATTCCACCCTAGGCACTCCTGAATTATCGTCTCCAACCGTTCTGTGCCACTCACTTGTTGGTAAACAAAGGAACCTACTTTTCATGCTCAAACGTTTAGCCTGTGCCTATGTGTAATCCAGGACATCAAGGTGAACAGAGCTGGGAAGCAGGTTTTCTGGCTGTCTGTGAAGGATCAACCTACGAACCATACGTTCAGTTATCACTTCTGCTTCTTCATCTAGATGGTTCCGAGACGTTGAAGCGACTGTTCGAGCATCCGGAACTGACGGCTGGTATTTCAGAGCCATATTCAGAATGTTTTCCCATGACATGTTCGCTTAACTAATCCAACCAGGATAAAAGTTTTAACGATACTTGCTGTGTCGTTATGGGGTGTATGTTGGGACCGTTGCGCATCAAGGAAACAGTACAGCCACATGACCACAACAGTCATGCTGGTTGAGAATTTGTTTAATATCAGACACAATTTAGAGCTCGTGCAACAAAGCCCTGAAACAGTTGTGTACGTCATGGCTGACCGTCACTCTTGGTTTACAGCCTTCGGAATGCTGAGGGTCTCCAGCGCGTTTGTCCAGTCTTTTGCAGTCAAACCATACTACACATTGTCAGTACCGAATAGTATGCGACACTTTCCTTTTCTGAGGCGCCTCGATTCCTATTCACCTGATGACGAAACTCTCTCCTATCGACACAATGTTGGCCTCTATATCGCGATTTTTCCCGGTTTGCTTTTCAGGCATACAGCACAGTTTTGTTAAGTTGTTACCAAAACACATCGTTCCACTGAATCGTGCAAAACTACGTCCTCAAGATTTCATCCTTTTTCCTGGGTTGAACAACCTGGCTGTTGGGTTGTTAATTATTTGCTTGTGTAAGTTTCTGAACTTCAGGATTCCGATTAGCTCCCCTTCTTTTGACAAGCAATAATTTGATTGAGATATTGCACTAATCCACATTATAAGAGCCCGACTAATTAAGATTTGCAAGAGTCTGCTGCACATCATCTTAAATGGGAACTTTTGTCCGTTTGTGGGCTCAGAGGCCCGATGACTTAATTACATCAATTGTGTTAACGATTCCCAGTTACCTACTTTGATTACTGACCACCTGCCGATTGCTTGTTTATTGCGTCCACAGAGTCCGTTAGTGGGCTGGCGACAGGATGCTGTTAGAATGCGCTTCACTTGCAAATCATAGCATACGGTTTAGAAGTGTTTCTCCCACGAAATATAGGCTCCGGGCAGTCACAATGAATTTGTCACAGTGTGCGCCATCACCATCCACCTACATCCACTTCTGGTCTGGGACTCAGGTGACTTCAGTCCATCCACTGTGAGTTGTCGCGACGGTTTGTTGAAATTAAACTCGATGTTCATTGAGGATCACTTCTGTGATTCTGGAAATGAGGACTGCTTGGAAGAACTACGTAATTCTGTGGCTGTCGTTGTTCCGTAAGTGAAATTTTTAGCCGTCCAGTACGTTTGCCTTCATGCCATTTCACTTGATCGGCAAGTGTGTTCGTTTTTCCGGTATATCATACCTGTTGGTGCATCACGTGTATCTTATTTTGTGACAAATTGCTGCCACACCCCGTCTCATTTGTGTCGAAATTAGCACCACTGAAGAGTGCGCAACTGTTATTTTCCCGCGTTAGGAAATCAGTGCAGGTGACATCAAAACTTCTCTACTGAGAAACAAATCTTCTTGGCGCCTCGTCGTTGAGATTTTGTTGATATATTTTCTCTGCTTAACAGAACGTCAAATACCTTCCGGTGAACTATATCTTTATATGGTACCGTGTTTAGTGGTTGTGACTCCCGCTCCATTGTCAAGTTGTTCGCAGAAAACATCAATTGGAGAAAATTTTCAACTGCTTGTGTCGGGGAAGTCGCCAGTTCCCCGAAAATATTGTGTGACAACAGACAAACAAAGTACACTGTCAACGACCTTCACCGTTGCTATAGTCGTGTACTTCTCCGGCCTCCACGATCGTCCTCAGCCGTCGTGACAACTGTTGTCATCCTGACTACACGCCCAGACTGAACTGTCTGGAATTTTGTCTGGTCCATTCTTTTGACCTTGCTTTGTTACTAGTCGCAAACCCTATAAATATGAACGGGTTTGTGACCGACATAAAGAAGCTCTGTTTGAAGGCCAGTCTTTTTCCTGTGTTCATGCGGTAGCCTCGGTTGGATGGGAAGAGACTAACTGATCGCGTATACTCCGTACTTCGTTGTTCATTACCGTTATTCGTCGTGCTGTTATCCGCTGTTTCATTGACCGTTATTCCGTTTCCGTTTACGCGCTCGTAGGCCGTAGATCAAGTCACAACAACTTGCATCCAAAGAAAAAACCAACTACACAGACGCTAATTCTGAACGTGTGATTGATCGTAGTATTGTGCTACCATAAAAGCCTTGTCATTTGACCAGTTTGCAACTGGGGCACTTCGCAATTCTGAGTTAGTCTACAGCCTAGTTGTCCGTCTTCGTGTAGAACCCCGTTGTCCAATATTTACGGACCCTTCTTGTCTATTACTTAGGCGTTTGCCATACATTCATCCGCAATGATTAATTGCTTCTGTTCTGTTGAGTTCAGGATTCTGCTGGTAAGTTCGGCGAATTCTGGGTGCTGCCAAGTGCTCTCGACACTGACACCCGAGGCCATAATTACTATCCATCTCACATTTATCCGCATCATCGTTGGGTTTTCTGACTTGTTTTCGGTTAAAGTCATGTTTGAAAGCTACATACACATCTCAAATCAGTTCGAACTTATACTACCGACGGTATTTGTACAGTGGTAACATTTTTGGGGTGAAACTGTATCGCGAACTGAGTGTGGTGTCCCACAGGACCCAAAATTGTTCGTTTTTTTTCATTTCGGGTGTGAAGTCATACTCCCACTTAATGGTCAATTTTCCTCCTGCGTTTGCTTGACTTCACCTTCATCAACGTTGCTTCGGAGCAACATTAACGATGGTCAACCCATGTGTGACATGTCGGCACGAATTCGACGTCTGGTATTCTGACTCTGTTTTCAGAAGCTCTGTAAGTGCAAGGTAAGTTCTGATACTATGTTTCTGTTGCACAATATCATCTCCACAACCTTCTACATCTTCCAGGTTTTGCGGTCGCCATGGCTTATCATTCACACCATGACCGATCAAACTGCTACAGTTCCAGTGGCGCTATAATTGTGACGTAACTGTATCAAAACGTTGTCTCCATATCTACCGATGACATGTTTGATCTCAACTGAACTCGTTAGTTTTTCGTTTCGCTCTGTCAACAGTGTTTTAATATAAACGTGTATTTGGCCTGATGTTGAATAACCGCAAACGAGCTTGTTTACCACATCCTTTTTCCGAAACTGAATCGGGAAACGTTTTCCTACTACAGAAAACGAAAACCTCTCTTTTTAATCGAGAACAGACTTTTCCGTTAGTCACTATGTTTGTAAACAGGAGTGACAAAACCTTAGCTACAGACGCAAAATTAACCTGCACGTTGTCCAGAAAACGACAATTCATTGTTACTCGCTTTGATTGCCTGATGTGTATAAAATTTCTTACAACCACCAGTCGAACAGAAACGTATACTTTCCTCTGGGGCGATTACATTGCAGAACTGCGGCATAGCGAAATCAGTACTATAACCAGAGCATACACAACTCGGTCCACTCCATTCTTTGGCTCTGGACACTAGTTCTAATTTGACTAAGAAACGAAACAGAAGAACGATACTTAATGATCCCGACTGATTCAGTAAATTAGGTCAATGAGTGCACTTTTCAGATGTATGAAAGTTCAGTTAGGTTGGTTAAGATGTTAGTAGATATGCAATGTAAAATTAGGTTCAAACCGATAGATCCCGTTCGAAATCATGGATGTCAATGAAGCGTTAGGGAAAAAGATTAAATCAATACTCATCCATGTAGAGTGAAAATCTAAATATATGCCGAAAAATGTCCAAAACCATCTTCTGTCAGGAACAGTGCATATTTTGTCTGCAGTGTGGACTGTACTAACAAAACTGTTTGGAAAATCTACGTTGCACACAAAATTGAATGGCTCGAAATGATTGGAGATTCCAAACTGAACACTGTTTCACCATGACATTCATCAGTTCACACAGGGTTCATTGAAATTATTTGCATTACAAAGCGGATGCATTTACCTTCAGCATACAGTTTGAACCGCATTGGACAATTGGACACGTGTGGAGGTCGGGGATGTTTTTACGATTGCCTTGAGCAGTCAAAATTTATGGATGACAGAGAGCGGAGAAGACCAAGTTAAATTCCTCATCAAAACATCACTACGTTAAATGTAGGCACCAATCAGGTGGTTGGACAACGCAATATCCGGTACCTATAGTGGCTTCAGCAAAGACAATAGATAGTCATTCATTCTTAACTTGGGTAAGTTGTGTTATGTGTTATATGTTATACTTGGTTCTCGAGCTGCCGGCATATTGGTGTTTGGTTATATCGCTTTATCAACGGTTTTTTTCGGATCACGAAAATGTACTGGTTTATAAGGCACGTAGATGGAACCAAATCCAATGCAACTATACTAACTTGAGAGGAAAATAAGCAAACGGGCATCGAAAGCTGCCAACGTCACAGGCAACTTGTAGCTACCAGTTTTTGTTTTAACATTTCAGTCAGGTTGTTAAAGAAACAGTGACGAATCATTTTCTTCGTTCACTCCTGGAAACTATGACTTGGAAACAGCAATCTCTGCGTACCAAAAACAAAAAAAATTGCAAAATCACTTTACTATGGTAATGGCACGGACACAGTGCTTCTGCTAGGCTCCTGTGCTACCCATAAAATGGACTAAACATCAATATCGTCTACGCTGGCCTTGGGAATCCACGTCAAATTACATCACAAGTTTGGGAGTGGAACTTTCTGTTGTTTTTTTTCATGGAGACATTAGTACGACTTGTGTACGCAAACAAAGATCCGAATGAGGTATGTATTTATTAATCACTACCACTGTGGTAAGCATCAAATACCTGGCTATTTCCTCGATAACTTTGCAGAGCTTTGTAGACCGTATTGCGCGTCAACATTTAGCAGCCGTTTGTCTTATAAGTGATCCCAATTACGAAAAGTGTGAGCTTCGACTGGATTCAAACTAACGACAGAAACAGCATGTCCAAAACGCGACAAGCGCTCGATTAGCTGAGTAGCAAAGCCACGCTGGGAGCTCAGAAAGTTCGCATTTATCATCAGTTACACGCCCAATCCACTGTGTCACATGGGATCCTCCAAATGGTCCGGTTAATTGGCTGAAAAAGCTGAATTCCTCAGACAACTCACGCTAGAATCCACCAACGTCATTGTTGAGGATCAAAAGTGTATTACTGGTTATCCAATCTGCTACAGTGGATGAAGTTTTCGTTGCTTCGCACGAGGAGCATGCAAATAGACTGCACGTTCGGTAAATCAAGACACTGTGTAATCTTCAGCCTTCAACCTTGTTTGTAGGTTGGGTTCACCGAGCGGCTGATTTGCGAACTGCACGGATGGTTGCAGAAAGTTGGGTTGGCCAGCTACTGGGATGGGGGGAGTTTTGTTGTATAAAAGGTAGCGTCGTTTGTGAGTAGTATAGTACGTACATTCGGGAATGATGGGTCTCAGCGCCAGGAAGACGAGGGACCGGAAGCGACTATCGGAATAGTGTGTAAGCACTATGGGGACGTGCCATCAGAGCGAATGATAATGTACTGCTGTCCAATGTGTATGAATACACGTGAGCCGTGCAAATGAGTGTATGCGGCCGTGGTCGTATGTTTTAACATAAGTCGTAGGGGATTTTATGCGATAAATAAATTTACAGGCGAATCGTCTTTTGCGGTTTCATTAAAAACAAAATTGACCAGTGATACTTCTGTTCAATTAACTCTGTTAAGATGGCCAGTAAATCCTCGGGACAAAATGTATACGATGATAGGCAATTGTAGAAACGAATAGACGACAGACTTTGCGAAGAAAATCGTTGCGATTTCAAACAACCTCTAAAAATCTTTAGTTATCGCGAATAAAAACAATGATTACATCACGCGAACTATGTGATTGTATAAACTTCATTTGCACAAGTTCCTGTGACACGGAACATGGAAGTTTCTGAGCTAAACAATCAACTTCTGTTTGTTATTAGCTAAGCGCTACTGAACTGTCTTTTTGGAGTGGATAACGAAGAGATGAACCTAGCCAGGTGCCACATCGAACAAAGATATGCGGACAGTTATACTCTTATTTTAATTACTGAATCGTGACTGAGTATTACATGTCTGGAAGTAAAGACGTGAGCCAATCATAATTTAACCAATAATCAGTAAACTTCTACACTATATGTTATCTTATAAACTCGCGGTCAACGCATTAGGTCACTCAAACTTGAAAGTTCCTGCAATTTAAAGTGATTTATAAGTTGGCACGCTGGCTAGTCGCTACTCTAACCCCATTAAGACAAAAATTTCAGACAACACTCCATTAGGGATTCTTTTGAATTGGTCGGTGACTTGGACAGAATCAATCTTGCTGAAGAACTGATGTGCTCTGTAGACGTCCAGTCACTGTTCACAAATGTTCTGCTGCATGAATGTATTTGTGAGCTCGTTGAGATGAATCGGGTTTCACTACCATTTCTGATCGACATATTGAAGGAGAGCTTGCTGCTTTTTACTGTGTCAATTTTCGTTTTCTCGAGCAGTCCTACCGTCAAATAGACGGAGTAGCCATGGGAAGTCCACTAGGTCCCATCTTAGCAGACTTTTTCATGGTAAAAATTGAGCAACAGCTAGCTACGGAGATAGGAAATTTGTCATATTACAAGCGTTACGTCGACGACACATTAATATTCAGTCGATCTAAACAGGTGATAGATAACCTGGTGCAACGTCTAAATAGTTGTCACCCTAACTTGAAGGTTACTTGTGAATTTGAGGTCAACAACTGCCTTGCCATTTCTAGATATACTCATAAGTCGTCGAGAAGATGGCTCGATTAGAAGAACTGTCTATAGGAAATCCACGTGGTCCGGTCAATACCTTAAACTTCAGCAGCTTCACACCGGTTCAACATAAACGAACACTAGTGAATACTCTGTTCACACGGGTAAGGCAAATCTGTACGCACGACAGTCTTGCGGAAAGACTAGACCATCCGAAGAGTTGATCACTGTAGAGAAAAAGAAGCTCTACATAGAGCTGCCTGCATCAAACAAAACAGCGATTGGGAAATTCAATTAAACAAACGTTCATCACAGCTGAACTTTCTGTAATCGCTCGGACTCAGAAGCTTACCGTGCCTTCAGTCAAAGGAGATCAGCCTATCGGTGCCACTTCACATTGTATTTACCAATTTGTATGTAACTGCGGAGAAAGTTACATAGGCAGAACCGAGAGATGCTTGAGCTCCAGAATAAAGAAACATTTACCTAAATGGGTTCAGAAGTCCGTGTTATCGGAGAACGGCAATGTTGCTGAAACACGTAAACAGCCAGTTTCCTCAGTCGCCAGACACGTCCTGATCACTGGTCACGTTATCGATCCATCTTGTGCATTCAGAGTCCTGTTACGTCATCCTAACCCAATATTTTACGATTTGTTGAAGTGGTCGCAATCAACCGACTCAAGCCAGCTCTCTGTGTTCAGAAACAACTGTTCGTGAATTTGACCCTTCCCTGGACTTAATGACCTATCCTAACACGCTTATTGATTATCCACCCCTCTAGTTGTTTGCTATAAAAACCCATCCATGTTATTGTAAATTTGGTACTGACGAGTCAATACGAAATGCTTGCATCTACCAGTTTTCGTGTTCTAACTGCTTTGTTCAAACTGTTCAAGGGAACCAATTGTTTCAAAGACCCCGGATTCATTAACCTGAATTCTGAACTCAAGAATCCGGTTAATTTGGGCGAGAATTTCTGACACACCGTGGATTCATCTTTTAACGGACTCTATGCGCAAATAAACCTCTTTAAATGCTACTGCAACGTTTTTTTACTTACATAATTTCACACATTCGCATTGTAGCAAAAGTAGACAGCAGTTCACCAATGTTACATTGTTCAGTTTTTTAAATCTCTATTTGTGAAACTCAAAGATATCACACAATCCGATGATTATGGTGAAAGAACACGTGAATATATACAGTTTTTTTAATGTTGATTGAGTGATTACAATTTATTCTCAAGTATGCTCATTATGCAGTATTGTTCATTGGTGCAGCTCCCCTCCCAGATGAATTCGCTCGTCACAGGTCTGGAACTGTTGATGATATTAGCTGCACAGTAAACAGTTTTTTGAGTTGCATAAACAAATCGCGGAATTTAAATTAGAAACGAGTTACTTGGTCGATTTTTACCGAGACTTGGCAACGAATGCATGTAGATTGTTGTGGTCGAGTTTTGTGTGAGTGCTATGAATTAAATGTGATTGACTTCCGTCCAAAGTAGTCTGAGGGATTCTTGACTCCCTCTACAATTCATGGTGCTCGCAAGCTATTTAGTAGGAAGTTGCTCGTTTTCGTTTGTTCGTCATCAGTTTAAATACACAAGGCTTACGTGGAACAGTGTTCAGGGGATGAGTCTAACAAAAGAGGCGGAGCTCAAACGATGTCAAACACGTGATGGATACATAGCAGATAGCCACAGAAATAATTGTGTAGATGGTAGATGAAGATAATCGCAAGGGCAAAGCGTTTCTGGGGGTACAAAGGTAAATTATTCAATCGAATCCGGATCGCCTCAGCCGAGGCCAGAATTCGGTGTCTCCCGGCTTTCAAGCGACCGGACAATAAAAGTGGATGGGTTATGGGCACAGATAGAACCGATTGTGTGTATCGTAATTGACCTGGTGACACCATTGCTGATCCAGGTTGGATAATGTTCACTTCTGGCCGTGAGAAATACGTAACTAGTACCACAGAGACAATTAACAAAAACAGACAATTTATCTATTAAAAATCAAATAAACAGAAGTGCGTAGATTGCCGGCACACAAGGTTCTATTGACACACTGCCGAGTCATTTACTGGCTGTTCCAACAAACGCGTCGCCTGTGGATAGCAAAGAAAATTACGCTTCCCTCTTTTCCGCTAGTGATGCCTGGTCTTTCTTCCTATGACGCTGTGTGGTCCTGTCTACAATTCGTTCCGGGTAGCCATGTTGCAAGAATAACGTGAATAGGAAGTATATTTCAT
>LOND01005388.1:0-18886 GCA_014220965.1 Paragonimus kellicotti
CCGGCCAGCGGTGGCGTTGTTCAGCGCTCGGTAGTCACCGCATGGTCTCCAATCTCCTGTAGTCTTCTTGGGGACCATGTGCAAAGGCGATGACCATGGGCTGTTTGAAGGACGGATAATTTCCGAGACGTAACATTTCCGAAACTTCTGCCTCAGCGACTTTCAGCTTCTCAAGAGGCGGTCGTAGTGGACGTGTGAATCTGAGTGGTCCGTTGGTGATTATGTGATAAATACCACCATGTTTCGGCGCCGTGGTATTAGGTGTAGGTTGATAAATTCCCGGAAATTGTTTCAACAGCACCGTATACTGGTTAGCTTCTGGTAAAGCCGTTCGAAGTCCGATCGAGTTGATGGTGGTGGCTTCACCTTGAACGCACAAAGTAGTAGTGCTGTCTACGAGTTTCCGGCGGCTGAGGTCAACAGCCAAACCGTACTTTGTAAGAAAATCGACGCCGATAATTGGGTGTTGGACATCGGCAATGACAAAAATCCAGGGGAAACTTCGGCGCAGTCCAAGGTCGACCGTCAAGAGATGTTGGCCGTAGGTCAGGATTTTGGAATTGTTGGTCGCCTGTAGGGTGTATTTCGTGGGTCTGAGATCGCGTTCTCTTTGGCCTGGAGGTATAACGCTGATCTCTGCACCGGTGTCGATGAGAAAACGCAGCCCGGTGGAGTTGTCGTGGACATAAAACAGGCGACTGTTGGTCTGGCCAGCGGCAGCCGTCGCCATTACTGGCTGGCTAGGTCTTTTCCCTGATTTGCATCGCCCTTAGGAAGCTGACTGACATATGCACATGGCTGCGTGCACTTTGCGGGCGTTGTCACTGAAACCTCTGCGGTAGTGGCAGATTTAGAGGTTTGGGCTTCAAATACAGGAGGTCGCTAGCGACAGCGGTGTCGAGTGCGCGAGAAGGTACGGCCCTCCATAGGACATCCTGCTAAGTTATTCACGTTAAGTGTTAGCTGAGACAACCTGGCGTAATTCATCAAGCGTATTCTTGTCGTGGATTAGTGTGAGGGGAAGGGTCACACACATTGTTGATGGAACGCTTGAAGAAACACTCGTGAACCTTATCCGCCATCTCTGCTAATTTTTCCAATGGTGTGTCGGGGTCTTGTACTGACAAAATGACCGAGGTGTTAAGCGGGAGGCATTTGGTCCACAGTTGCCTGAGGATGGGATCACCTATGTTGTTATCACCGACCAGGGACCTCATGTGACGGAGTAATTGAGAGGGGGTGCGATCACCCAACTCGACACCAGAAAGTAACTGTTGCAGCTTAGCCTCGTCTGACGCCGTGGTACGCTTTAAAACTGCTGCCTTGAGTTTATCGTATGGGACTCGTCTGGCATGGGATCGAGTATATCAATTACTTCTGAAGCAATGTCAGTGGGCAACTGCGTAGCAACGTAAGAAAACATGGTGGCCTGTGAGGTAATCTTACGAAATCGGAAAAATGCCTCTACCTGAGTGAACCAAACGCGGGGATTTGCAATACCAAATGCAGGTAAATTAGAAATGGTAGCATTCTCCTAAAATAAACTAATGCCAAAATCGGAAATAGTTGCAAAATAATGGGAATTCTCAGCTTATCAGTAATGGAATAAAATATGTATATTTATGTACAACAGGCAAACCGTGAGAATTCCGGCCACCAATTTATATAGTGGATCTAAACAGTATGTAAAGCTTGAACACGAAAACGAAGCAAAAATGTAATGAAAACAAAAGAGACTGACTCACAGTAGTTCGTGAAGGTGCGTTGGTTTAGGGTTCCACTACACCGAATGAGATATCCAATGGGCACAATCTGCCGTGCTGCTCCCAAAGGAATTTGACGTCACCACGGCGATAATTTTGACAACAGATAAACACGGAGATGTGCTGAAATAGACGGTGGATTCCGTTAACCTTTAACTCTCCCAAAATTCTGTACACAAGTGACGCTGAACGCAGAGAGAACACAGGGCTCGCGACCTTGGAGATGAAATGTAGTGTACTAATCAATCAAATGATAAAAATGACTAAAGATATGATAACACCAAGAAGGGTTGTAACGGTAATGGATAGGCTCCAAAGGTAAGCGTACAAACAAAACAGAAGACGTATCGGTAAAAGGAACGACTCACTGATAAGTCGAGGTCCGCTGAGTTGAATAGACCACCACAAGAAGGAAAGACAGCGCCAGGGGTGAAGTTCGGAAAACGACCGACGGATAATTCCACACGCGGCGTGGGATGACGAACGTTGAGCGTCGACGGATTAGCCAACACGCGGAGCTAAAATATTTCAACGTGCAACTGCTTTACCAGCACAAATGGAGAAGACAGAGACGGTGCGCGGTAACTCCCGTTTATTCGTGTTGACGATTCAATTCAAAAGTGAGTTGATGATTTCAAACAAGTGTACAGATGAGGTTAACAAAACGGTATATACAGAAATGTACAAAATGAATTAAGAAATATAACTGTGAATTGTGGACACTATAGAAGTTTTCATTTGATTCAGTCGATTCACATGATTTAAACATCGAGTGTACATGTGAAATTGAGAAAGGAGAAAATTGTGAACAATGAAAACTTATAAAGTACAAAACACTTTACAAAACGCTACACCACCAATGTACCGTTTAGTTACATCCGTTTCAGTCGACAGACGCCTTGACCAATAGAAAATCTTCCGCCAACAGCCCAGTTTCTCTTCTCGCTTGACCCGCCCCTGAGTTCGGGCGAGTGTGCTGGGATCTGCCTCGCGCTTTTCTTCTCTTGGTTTCTGCCGTTGGTCGCAGACTATACTAGAGTTAGTTAAATGTCCCATTTCCAAACATTGCTGGAGAATATATGGTTTGTTGCTAAACCTCACCGCGTTGTTTTAGTTCGATGCCTGTTGCGGCCAAATTTCAACTGCCCCCTGGAAAAGGCGTTGTAAACTGTCAGTGGACGAAGGTCAGGCACATACGAAGTTGTCCACCAACAAATTGGTGGGCCCGACTAATAACCCATTTTACTTCGGCACTTTTGTTTCGGTTCACTATAAATTGGTGAGTCTGTAGAATGGATCGAATCGAGGCCGGCCGGCAATGAATGACGACGAGTGAACAAGCAGTATACTGTCAACCCGGGAGGTCAACATGAGAGCAAACGGAAAACGACGAATTGGTAACACAGCGGAACGACAAAAAAGTGACATTGACCTTGAACGGGAGGTTGAAATTTTTGCTGCGTTGTGTGGCTTTTCCAAATTTTGTGGACAAAACGAGTTTGGGGAGCTAAATCAACATTTACTCCCCCTTCAAATCTGGTAATTTCTGTGTTCGATCAACTGGTGGCACATTTCCTTCCCAGATTATCAGAAGATGACGCTCGTCGTTGTGGAAGAGCCTTTGTAGGGTCGAGCGAACCGAAGACGATCGGTTGAGAATAACGCAACGAGTAGACAAGGAGTATATTGTCGACCCGCGAGGTCAACGTGAGAGCGAACGATGAACAAGACGAAACGGTAGAAGGACGGAGCGAGCACGCAGCGGGTCGTACGTTCGAGTGCGCGGGGTACTTGTCGGTATCCATACTCGTTCAAACAAATGTTTAAGCACATACAAAAGTTGAAAACCGAAAGAGTACAAATAGCAGTCGTAACTCTAACATAGTTAGTAATAAACAAATGGGGTCGCTACAGAGCTCCCCCTAGAAGGCAACCAGTGTTGACTTTGACAATGTAGGAGTGTTTCAGTTAGCCGGAACCGTTGACACGAGCATGAATGGTCCAATTTACTCCTGCCACACAGCTCGCGTCTACGGCCGGTCGAAGGAAGGAAAACAATTGGAAACGGATGAGGGAGCACGGTTCGGGGGGTTAATAATCATAGGCAGGCAGGGGATTGGGGACAAGCCAGTTGTAATCGACCTTGTAGGATCATAGCCGTGTTTGCGTTCATCGTGGGCGGTCCTTGCATAATTTTGAATTTTCTAGGTTTCTCTCGTGGTGCGCGGCCTCAGCGTCCGAGGCAGATGATGAAGAGTTTACTTTCAGTATCTAGAATAGTGTTCATTAATGTAAAACGATAACCTCACCGGGTTTCTGCCTCCATTGTGTCCAAAAGAGTAAGGTTTTTTGAGTAATGAAAACGTCTTGTTGACAGAGTTCGTTGCAGGTAAAGCCATCTAAAATTAACTCGGTAAGAAAGTGCAACAAAAACTAGATGCGGCGGACGTCCACGTAGTCAGCAAATCGCACTGGCCTCCGTAACTCTCGACCACGTCTGTTCTGGAGACTTGGCTCCGTCGAGGTAGGCGGAGTCGTAACCGAAACCGGATCTGTACAAGTGTTAGGCAATGTTCTAGCTGTTGAGGATGTTGCTGGTCGCGAATCAATTTCCACATCAGGTACTTCTATAAACGCTCAGTCTATCGATAGAGATAACCTCGCGTTTACCCTTGCGCTCCAACACGAAAGTCTTATCATATCGCGTGATTACGCGGAATGGACCTGTATACGGCGGGTGTAAAGGTCGTCGAGGAGTAACCGCACGCACCAAAACGTGAGAACAAGTTGACAGACTAGGATCTACGTACGTTGGCGTCATCTGTTCTCTTGGTGGGGTTGGTCGGAGTCGTCTCATGTGTTGGGCCAACCGCTCACCGTAATCCGCGAAGTTGATGGGTCCCGTTGCGCGTGGGACAACCATCTCGCCGGGTAAACGTAAGGAGCACCCATAGACCAACTGGGCGGGGTGGTATGCAGGTCGGCCTTCAGCGTGTTTCGGATACCTAACAAGACTAATGGCAGACCTCGTGCCACGAAGGGTTGTTGCTAGCGGATAGAGAACTTTTCAATTGTCGATGGAAACGTTCAACTAACCCGTTGGCTGCCGGGTGGTAAGCTGTTGTGCGAATTCGACTACAACCTAGTGTGTTGAGAAGTGACGTGAAGGCTAAGTCAAAATGTGACCCGCGATCGGTGGTCACTACCGCGGGGCAACCCAACGTTCCAGGAATGCCCGTGCGACGGTTTCCGACGAGCAATTCGGAATTGGTATAGCTTCTGGCCAACGTGTAAATCTGTCTACACACGTCAAGATATACGTACACCCATTCGAGGGTGGCAAAGGTCCGACCAGGTCAACATGTACATGGTAGAAACGCTCATCGGGAGCTGCAAAACTCCCCACTGGGGCACGCGTGTGACGATGAATTTTAGACCGTTGGCAGTGTATGCACGCTTTGGCCCATGTGCGGACGTCGCGCCAGACAAAGCGCTCGGTGACCATTTTGACTGTTGAACGTATGCCTGGGTGAGACATGTGTGCAACGTGTCAAAAATTCGGCGGCGAAAAGCCAGTGGAATAACCGGACGAGGGATGCTTTGTGAAGTGTCACAAATAATCATCCTTTCTGATGAGTTCATGGGAACGCTCTCTAGCTTAAGGGAACTGGACCGACGAAGTTGTTCTATTTCCGGATCGTTGTCCTGTGCAGCTGCGATCGCTGTCAGATCGACTGAGCTGTCTGCCGTGCTTATTGTAGCATTGATGCGCGAGAGAGCATCGGCGACTGGGTTCGCAATACCTGAGATGTGACGGATATCGGTCGTGAACTGAGCGATATAATCCAAGTGTCGGGTCTCCCTGGGGGAGTACCTGTCGGTTGTCGAGCGTAAGGCATACGTTAGCGGCTTATGGTCTGTGAAGATGATAAAATCCCTGCCTTCAAGGACATGTCGAAAATGGCGGATGCTGAGATATACCGCTAATAGTTCCTTTCCGAAAGCACTATACCGCGACTCAGTTGGTTGCAAACGTTTAGAGAAAAAGGCTAGTGGGCACCAGTCGTCACCGAGTTGCTGTTGCAGGACCGCTCCTACAGCCACGTCTGATGCATCCACAGTTAGCGCTAAAGGAGCGGACGGATGATGATGTGACAGCGATGCTATATTGGCCACAGCCGTTTTTAACTTAATGAAGGCCTTTTTGCGGCTGTTGTAATTAAAAATGAGCGAACCTTACCTCTGAGCAGGTCGGTGAGTGGTTGCATTAAATGGGCACAATTAGGAATGAAACGGCGATAAAAGTTTACTAAGCCATCGAAACGGCGAAGCTGTTTGAACGATGTGGGTTCCGGATAGTCCACTATTGCCTGCACTTTGTCGGGGAGAGGTTCGATCCCGCTCGTGGATATACTGTGCCCTAGGAAGGTTACTCGGGGCATCCCAAACGAGCACTTAGCTAGGTGTATGGTTACTCCATGATGCGACAAACGAGCGAATAATGAACGCAAGTGCGCGTAATGTTCTTCCTGCGATGAGCTAGCGACTAAGATATCATCCAAGTACGGATAAACACCATCCAGTCCACGACACACGTCGTGAATAAAACGTTGGAAAGTCTGAGCAGCGTTGCTCAGACCAAACGGCATGCGTAAAAATTCGAAAAGTCCGAACGGTGTTATGACAGCTGTCTTGGAGATGTCTTCGGGGCTACAGGAATCTGGTTATAAGCTCGCACTAGGTCAATTTTTGTGAATATTCGCATTCCTGATAGGTTTGCCGTCAAGTCCTGAATGTGAGGAATTGGATACCTATCGGGAGTGGTTGTGTTGTTTAATGCTCGGTAGTCGCCACATGGGCGCCAGTCGTTATCAGTCTTTTTAGGTACCATGTGCAACGGCGAAGCCCATGGACTATTAGACGGACGGATAATGCCGAGCTGAAGCATATGCTCAAATTCGGCTCGGGCTGTTTTGAGCTTATCTGGAGCTAAACGGCGTGGACGACTTCGAACTGGCGGCCCTCGTGTGACAATGTGATGCGCGACGTCGGTCGTCACGGCCGGTAGTTCGTTAGCGGGGCGGACCAGTTGAGGGAATTCGGATAAAAGTTTATCGAAAGGCTCGCAAACTACGGGATTGGCTAGCATTGGACTGATCACAGCCGTATGCGACGGCTTACCCCGAACATTGAGTTTTGTCGAGGTATCAATCAGGCGCGATCGACGTGCATCGACCAGCAAATCGAAATGCCGGAGGAAATCGATCCCAATAATAGGAAAAGGTATATCAGCTACCACGAAAACCCAGCGAAAATCGCGTCGAAGACCAAAATTTAAACTCAACAGTCGACGGCCGAAAGTTCTAATGGGCGTACCGTTTGCAGCTCGGAGTGAAGTGCCAGCTTCTGATCGCGCATCCGTTACTGAATGCGGGATGACACTAACTTCTGCTCCTGTATCGATTAAGAAGTGCATTTTGGAGGTCGAATCCTTTAGAAAGAAAAGGCGACTGCTGTTTGACTGGCCTGTGGCTGTCGTCGCTAAAACACGCCGGCCTGCTAGTTTAAACGTTTGTTACCACGACGGCTACATGGTGATCGGCATCGTTTAGCGTGATCACCGTACGTCTCGTGGTACCAACAGAGATCGCTAGTCTTTAGTCCGGGCGGTGATCGGGCACGCGTCGGAGGAATTTTAGATGGCGACCTAGTACGCTGAATGCTGGCACGAAGATCCGCCAGTTCACGTCGCAACTGAGCTATCTCGGCGTTTGGTTCTGAAGGGTTGCGTTCACGATATTCAACTGCCTTGCGCAGGACTGCTATTTCAGCGTCCTTTGTGGTTAACAAATTGTCCGCGGGACTGTTGCAGGTAACTACCTGCCCAACTAACGGTGACGGCGTCGTGCCTCGAAAACGTTCATGCATCGGCCGAAGCCGCTAGATCACCTAAGGGACGTGAGGGTAACACGGACAATAGCCCCTGTGTATACCCAGGCAGTTGTTGCATCCATAACTTGCAAAAGAGGCTCTGGCAACTGTGATTTACCTACTGCCTGTCGCATTTCTCGAAGAAGAACCGACGGCTTCTTGTCCCCTAACTGTAACCGTTGGAACAGTTGTTCCAGACGCATTTTGTCGGACGGCTGCGTTTCTTTAAGAATCGTTCGCTTAGCCGACTCATAGCGATCAGTTGCTGAGCCTAGTAAGATATCGCTAACCAGGTTTAGCATATCTCGGGAAGGCGTGGTATAAGCTGCGAAAACTTGTCCGAATCACTTGTTATACGCCGGTTGCTAAACTCTATTTCTAACACGGCGAACCACAGCTCTGGATCAAGATCTCCGAAAGCAGGAACAGCTAACGTGATCAGTGATACGGAAGACGGACATTCAGACTTAATCTCTTTAATGTCCATTGCCATTAAGTGAATGCGAACGAGATATAAAATTTAAATAAATATATACTTGTACGCTATACGCACACGAGACGTGATATAAGCGGGAAAAACCGAAACTGAATGTTCACTATATTATACGACTAAAACGGGCTCACCAATTTGTAGGGTCGAGCGAACCGAAGACGATCGGTTGAGAATAACGCAACGAGTAGACAAGGAGTATATTGTCGACCCGCGAGGTCAACGTGAGAGCGAACGATGAACAAGACGAAACGGTAGAAGGACGGAGCGAGCACGCAGCGGGTCGTACGTTCGAGTGCGCGGGGTACTTGTCGGTATCCATACTCGTTCAAACAAATGTTTAAGCACATACAAAAGTTGAAAACCGAAAGAGTACAAATAGCAGTCGTAACTCTAACATAGTTAGTAATAAACAAATGGGTCGCTACAACTTCGCCGTGCCTGAAATGCGGAGGGAGCATCGGAAAAAGGACGCAGGCTCTACAGTGTGACATATGTGATGGGTGGTCACATCGTACTTGCGCTTCAGTCACTGCCGAGCTGTACAATTGTCTCAAGAAAAGTCGTTCGGATCGGCTTAAATTTTGTTGCCTGAAGTGTTGTCCGGCAGGTGTCAAATTGAGTCCTCGTCAACTTCCAATGTCCATATTTGGGGCGAATGATACACGTGCTTCGCTGGATCAAGGGATATGTAGCACACCTACAGAGGCGATTGCGGAACTGCAGCTGTGCGCGGGTACCCCACCGCCTTCTGGACGTACATTCGCTGATGTGGTCGTGAAAGGCCCAGAGAAAGTGGTTGCGGGCATCCTGAGAGATGTAGGGGTGAATGTCCGGGACCATGTGACTGTGAAAACCTCGGATGGATCAGCCGCACTGAGTAAGGAGAAAATTGGAGCTCGACACCAGCGGAAGAACAAACCAAAGATAGCCACGTCCACCTCCAGACCCGCAGCCTCAGAGGTTAAGCCTGCTCAAAGTGGACATGCAGACCCTCCCGCTGGCATTCAGAAGGAGGAAGCTCTACAACGATCTAGAAAGGTACACCCACCACGCGATCAGTGTGTGATAGTATTTAACCTTCCTGAGGCTGCCACCCAAACTTCTCAGTCAAGGTTGGATCACGACATTGCCGCTTTTCGTGATTTGCTTATTAAGATGTTAACAACTCAGAAGGAAGACCTGGCTGCAAAAATAACAGTACACTCAGCGTTTCGCCTTGGCCGGAGGGCGGACGACATTAGCATGTCACGGAGGCCACTCAAAGTGGTTCTGGGAACTGCATTAGAAGCTCGCCTGCTCCTGCAGCGTTCGTCCAAGGTGCGCGGTGTAGACGTCCGCATAGCGAGAGACCTGGCCCCAGAGGATCGTGAACGCCTCAAGGCTGCCCTAAAGGAGCTGCACGATAGAAAGATAAGGGGGAGTCCGACCTGTTCATTCAGAATTTTCAGGTCAAGCGGAGGAGGCCTCAAGTCCGTTGGAAACCCCTTGTGTTGCCCCTGTTTCCCCTGGGCGGAGAAGGAGCGGCAGAGCATTCAACCACACTACCAGACACTCTCCATTCCAGAAATAGAGGAGCAAGCTTAGATCGGACGAGAGTGGTATACTCAAATGTTCGGAGCCTACTAAACAAGCTGGATGAGGTAGAGGAATGGGTTGGGATTAATAACCCCAGTCATGGCCCTTACTGAGACGTGGTTGTCTGAGGACGTGATGGACGCTGAAGTCTCCCTCTCCGGATATACCCTCTTCCGCTCGGACCGCTCCAGTATTAGTGGTCGAAAAGGAGGGGAGTGATGCTTTTTATTCGCGATAACATTCCCGCTACTCTCGTGCTAGCCAGAGCCGATGATGACGGTACTTACGAGGGACTGTGGTGCAAGGTAAAGTTAACACCGAACAGCTCTACCATGCTCGGTGTTATTTATCGCTCCCTGGATCGTTTCCATCTCAACTGTTAGACGATTTAAGGATATTTGGAGCAACTAACCACTGCTTGATATTGGGAGATTTCAACGCACCTCACATCAATTGGAGAACACTTGCATGTACCAGTGGCTCAGACCGTTTTTCAGAGACACTGCTTCGGCTGGTCGTGGACGAGCTGTGCTTGTACCAGCATGTGGCAACTCCCACACGGTTGCAGGCTGGATGCCGCTCCAGCTTGGATTTAGCGTTTTCTGCATTAGAGTCCGACATCTACCGAGTTGATATTTTGCCCCCAATAGGGAGGAGTGACCATGCGCTACTGGATATATGGTGGGCAAGAGGTGAACTGCGGTCAACACCTACCCCGGTTCGACGGAATATCTGGAGAATTCCGTTCGAAGAGATGAGGGAGGCTGCGCGCGCATACGACTGGGGCGGCAGTACGAACACGGTTGATGTACGTTGGTGTAAATCAGAGATAACCTGTTGGCTCTCGTGGAACGGTTCGCACCGGTGTCTCGTGG
The DNA here is from genome assembly GCA_014220965.1 of Paragonimus kellicotti. Taxonomy (NCBI): domain Eukaryota; kingdom Metazoa; phylum Platyhelminthes; class Trematoda; order Plagiorchiida; family Troglotrematidae; genus Paragonimus; species Paragonimus kellicotti. The sequence continues at coordinate 10,638 of LOND01005388.1, forward strand.
TCGTTCCCGCTCTAAAGGGCCACCGTGGTTCGATGTCGAATTGCGTGCCACCCTCAGGCGCAGACACCGGCAGTGGATGAGCTACCGGACTGGTCATGGTACCTACGATGCGTACCGGAAGACACGGAATGAATGTAATACCATGAAGCTTAGAAAGCGCCAGCAATATGAGGAAAGGCTGGCCGCGGAATCGGCCACAGCACCCAAGAGGCTCTGGGCTTACATCCGTCGACGGACCAGAACTAAAGCGGAAATCCCAGCACTGATGGATCAGAGCGGAAGCGAGGTGGTTGAGGACTGGGATAAAGCTCAGCTGATGGCTCGGCATTATTCATCGGTCTTCTCCCAAGATAATGCGCAATCTGCCTTGCCTGATGACATTGGACCATGCCTGATCGACATGCTATTTAGCATTGATGAGGTGGAACGCGAGCTAAGGTCGATTGATGTCAGTAAGTCCCCCGGACCGGATAACATCCACCCTTTATTGCTGCGTGAACTGGCGGTAGAATTGGCTGTGCCACTGACGGACCTGTATCAACAGTCTCTGAACGAAGGTAACTGCCAACGGAGTGGAAACGAGCAGTGGTTGCACCTATGTACAAGGGGGAGGACGGTCGGAAGCCGTCAACTACCGACCAGTATCCTTGACTTGCGTACTTGGTAAAGTAATGGAGCGGCTGATAGCCCGTCGTCTCCAGGGGCATCTGGACCAACTCTCGACTCTCAGCGAGAGGCAGCACGGATTCCGGGGGGCGATCTTGCTTGACAAACCTCCTGCTTGCCAGAGAGCGATGGGTGGAAGCGAGAGCGAACGGCAAGACTCTGGACGTCGTGTTTCTCGACTTCAGCAAGGCTTTCGACAGAGTGCCGCATAACCATTTGCTCACCAAGCTGTTAGCGTACGCTGTCAGCTCGCCTATGATAAATTGGATAGCAGACTTCCTCCGTAGTAGGTCATTCGCTGTTAGGGTCAACCAGCAATTATCTGAATGGCTGCCTGCCCCAAGTGGTGTGCCACAAGGGTCAGTACTCGGGCCCTTGCTGTTTCTGGTTTTCATCAATGATCTATTGGACCAGTTGCAGTCGCCTGTCCTCGTCTTCGCTGATGACATGAAAGTATGGAGGACAATCTCTTCAGACGAGGATAGCGAAATATTGCAACTGGATTTAGATGCGATTTCAACATGGACAGTTCAATGGAACTTGCCTCTGAACCCACAAAAATGCTCCTTCATGCACCTGGGAGATATAAAGGATGTCAAGGCATATCACGTTGGAGGTCACCTGTTGACACAGTGTAATACAGAACGTGACCTGGGGGTGCTGGTGTCAGACACCCTCAAAACGCAGGCTCAAACAACACAAGCCTGTGTTAAAGCTAGGAGAGTGCTTGGGGCTATCCGTCGATCCTTTGCCAAAGTGACCAAGGAGGCCTTTTGCTTACTCTTCTCATCTCATGTTCGTCCGAGACTAGAGTACGGCCACGCCGCAGTGTTCCCCTGTACACAAAGTGAGGTAGCTCAACTTGAAAGAGTGCAGAGGGCAGCCACACGCATGGTTGTTGGGATGAGGGGCCTCTCCTATAACAGACGGCTGGAGTATCTGAACATGTACCCCCAGAGTTACCGGCGACTCCGCGGGGACCTTATTGTGATACGCCGCATTTTGCGAGGTGACATGGGCGAGGAGCTCAGAGCAGATTTTCCCCCCGCAACGAGCACAGATTTCGGAGCCATCCACTCACGATTCTCAAGCAACGATCGGGGCGAATTCACGCCGTATTCCGACTGTCACGGCGGGCCGTCAATAGCTGGAATGCGCTACCAGCGCAGGTGGTGCTAGCACCCAATGATGTGGTTTTCAAGCGGCTCCTAGATGCACATATGATGGCGCGCTGGAAGAAGGAGGATAGTTAACGCCCTGCTTACTCCGGTGTCGAGACGCTCAGTGAAGAGGCTCACACAGTCGGCGACTCCTGCCTTCTATCAATGAACAATGAGCACGCAGCGGGGTCGTACGTTCGAGTGCGCGGGGTACTTGTCGGTATCCATACTCGTTCAAACAAATGTTTAAGCACATACAAAAGTTGGAAACCAAAAGAGTACAAATGGCAATCGTAGCTCTAACATAGTTAGTAATAAACAAATAGGGTCGCTACAGAGCTCCCCCCTAGAAGGCAACCAGTGTTGACTTTGACAATGTAGGAGTGTTTCAGTTAGCCGGAACCGTTGACACGAGCATGAATGGTCCAATTTACTCCTGCCACACAGCTCGCGTCTACGGCCGATGGAAGAAGTAAGAACAGCTGGAAGTTGTTTGGGGAGCACGGTTTGGAAGGTTGGTAATTATGGGTAGGCAGGGGAATTGGGAACAGGCAAGTTGTAATCGACCTAGTAGGATCGTAGCCTTGTTCGCGTCCATCGTAGGCGGTCCTTGCAGAATTTTAAGTTTTCCAGCGTTCTCTCGCGGTGCGCGACCTCAGCGTCCCATGCAGATGATGAAGGGTTAACTCTCAGTATCTAGAATATACAGTGCTCATTAATGGAAAACGATAACCTCACCGGGTTTCTGTCCTCTATTGTGTCCAAAAGAATAAGGCTTTCAAAAAAAGTAAAAGCGTCTTGACAGAGTTCGCTGTCGGTAAATTGTTGACGGTGATTCCAATACTGTTTCCCTCCATCATTCAACCTCTGGCATCCAAGAGATCGCTTACATAGTCTGATGAGGACTTGATCAAGGATATTCTCGCTGCCCATTTGGTAATATACTGTTTTACGTACCACCGAATATTCCAAACCATTGTTGGGGGGAAGTTTTCTTCTCCATTTAACGCAGTACGGTGGGATCATCCGAGCTCACTCGTGCAAGCTGCTAGCTTGGTCCTGCGATCCGAACTGAATTGATCCGAACCTCACAGCTTTTTTAGTCCGATGCCTGTTGGGACTAAATTTCGACTGCTGTTCTGGAAAGGCGTTGTAAATTGTTTAGTGGACGAGGGTCAAGTGCATATCCACTTGCCCGCACATACGTTGGAGTCGGTAAGCTGCAGATGTTTTTGTACCGTTTGCTTCCTCAGAGTCAAATGGTATCCATGCTTTGTGTCAGCATTCCTGAAGAATTCCGCAGTCAGCTCCGAACCTATTTCCCCTCAAAATTTTGCATACTAGTTGCAAGGCTACTCTCATATGAGAGACGTATATACGCCTATACTTTTCATTCCGACTACAATTCTCGTAGGTGTCCCCTTAACTTTCTCCACCTTTCGCATCTCTTTCTTTGCGCATGGATAGGTTGCCTGCAGCAGACAATGGTGTTTCTACGACTAGAGCCGTGTCTAGTATCCACGATTGTTAAATCAGAAAACCAAACAATGCTCAGCGACGTATAGTACAGACAGCGTGGGAAAACGAGATGTAAGCAAAGCACGACAAATCAGCACGCGGGTGACTGGAAAGGCAATATAACCTCGGGTGTTCGAAAGAACGTAAACAGTTTGACACATTCACAATGCTGTTGCTGCAAATAGTCAAACCCAATAGCAAGATATTAGGAATATCTCAACCAGCACATTGGACGTAAGTGGCAAATCAGGAGTTTCTACACGCCGCTCCCACGTACTCTGAAATTGGTCTGATGGTGGTCGTTCCGGTGAATTGCGTTTCGGGCCACGGTACCTTCCACTCAAGCTCATGACCGTTATGAATAAGTGAAAACACAGGGTTGTGGGACAAGTATGAGTGTGCTTATGGTGACTGCTCTGGTCTGACCTAGGCTTGATGAGACTGCGAATGGCCTGACTTGGTTCATCACTAGATACACGCGCTGCTGTGATCCGTAATGAACCAAGATATTGTATCCTGATGGAGTATTGAAAGGGTTCTGTATGCAAAGGCGAATATAACGTGTGTTATAAACGAAACAATTATAAACTTGAACAATGAAACGGTTCCATACGTTTAAGTTGACGGCACCACCGGTTTGAAACGTGACAGAGACTTTTATATATAATCTGACTGCGGCTAGTACAGAGTTTTGAATTGCCTTGATATCATTTCGTTCACTTTACGGGGTTAACTGGTTCCCGTGAGTATTTCTCAGTTCTCTCTATACACAAATGCTTAAATGCCCAAACTGTGGTTCTTGCTGTAAGATAGATTGCGTGTGGGGATGCGGTGCTTCACCCGTAGCCAGTGGTATCACGAAGGCGCATAAAATTCTCACTTTAACTGAATTGGACCGCAGTCAGTTAATTTGCGATTCACTTAGGTCTTGTTAATCAGTCGGCACCACCATTGGCATCGCTACCCCCCACACAAATGACAAGCATATTTGGAATCTTCCGAGCTCCTGGCGTGTCTTCGTAGCTCAGCTGGTAGAGCGCTTGCCGCGTTCAGGCATGGTGTTTCTGTCGCTCGTTCGAATCCAGCCGAAGCCCTGACTTGTCACAATTTGGTCTCTTCTAAGTTAACGAATATACTAAGCTACTCAGTATTAATGCAAGCGCTTCGTTTACTGGCGAGCAAACTTGTTACTAGCCGTCAGACGTTGATACGATCGAGACAACGAACGTTGTGTAGACGTATGGCCTGATGCAACCAGAAAGCCCACTGCAAAAGTACGCGAAAAACATCAGAAGATACCGCCAGTCCGGCTGTCTTGAAGCTAAGATTTTCGTCCAGTGAAGACTTATCATTCAGGACCTTCCCGAAAGCCAAATGGTTCACTTAAACAGAGATAAGCACGATCAGAAACTTTGAAATGTATTTTGCTTCAAACCTGAAATCAGTCCGGTTAGTGAGGAAAGTCGGCTGCGAGCACGCCAGTAACCCTCGGCTGACTCTTGTGGTGTCTGAGATACCAGCAGTGATTAAGTCAATTCTTTTGGTTACCTACAAGCTCCGATCACCCACTGGTGCTTCCGTTCACCCAGATATTCCATGAGCAGAACGCTGAAGGTGAAAGCAGTAAGGAAAGAAAACTCCTTCATCGAACAGCCGCAGAAAATTGTAATCTGCGGTGTCCCTGTCCTGCCTGGTGATACTTCGGAACGGGACCTAAACCAGTGGAGGTTTTTTGTATCTTCTCCTTACTTCGATGTCATTCTACTTCAGCGAATACTTCATACACTCCGACCTCCATCCTCCAAACGGAACGCGTGCCCGGATATGGTGGCCGATGTACTGGTTCGCTTCTAGTATCGATGGCGTTTTGTCCTCGGAGGAGTATCCGTTCATGCAGATCGATCGAGAGAGAAACGGAAGAAACTCAAGTCGGATTTCTTCATTTGCGCCGGTCGTTTTACAGTTCCATTATTGGAAACAAAAAATGGGTTCCAGCCGACTCCAATAAAGGCAGTGGTGAATCCATCCGTTGCCATGCGAATGGAGGGTCCTATTTACTTGACCCGATTCCTGTATACCGTTCCGCTATGAGTCCCTTGAAAGGCTTGTACTGATGCTAAGAGTTTGTTCAATATGTTGAATGAACTAAGCAGTGGCGTGTCTCTCTACGTTCAAGCTTCACCAACTGCTGTCTAGCTTGCGTTGCTTAATTGTCGTTGAACCCGGAATCCGTCTGGTGCTCCAACTCGGACAGTGGGCTCGTTACTGTACTTTGAAATCGCCCGGCTAAAAAGATTGGCTTCATTAGGATATTCTCACGTCGACCTGATGAGGGACTTCAAATTGTCTGGAATCAGTTTCCTTGCTGACTCACACGTGGGCTCCGAAGATTTTACGGCAGAAAAATTGCGATTTCTGTTGGGAAAAGGCACTTTTTCCCAAAAATTCGCCATATTTGCCGAGAAAAATGGATTTTCCATTTTTGGAGAATTTGAACGCCCGCCAGAATTCTCGAACGTCCGAGAAGCTACGCTCAGGACTGAGCGAGCACGCAGCGGGGTCGTACGTTCGAGTGCGCGGGGTACTTGTCGGTATCCATACTCGTTCAAACAAATGTTTAAGCACATACAAAAGTTGAAAACCGAAAGAGTACAAATAGCAGTCGTAACTCTAACATAGTTAGTAATAAACAAATGGGTCGCTACAACTTCGCCGTGCCTGAAATGCGGAGGGAGCATCGGAAAAAGGACGCAGGCTCTACAGTGTGACATATGTGATGGGTGGTCACATCGTACTTGCGCTTCAGTCACTGCCGAGCTGTACAATTGTCTCAAGAAAAGTCGTTCGGATCGGCTTAAATTTTGTTGCCTGAAGTGTTGTCCGGCAGGTGTCAAATTGAGTCCTCGTCAACTTCCAATGTCCATATTTGGGGCGAATGATACACGTGCTTCGCTGGATCAAGGGATATGTAGCACACCTACAGAGGCGATTGCGGAACTGCAGCTGTGCGCGGGTACCCCACCGCCTTCTGGACGTACATTCGCTGATGTGGTCGTGAAAGGCCCAGAGAAAGTGGTTGCGGGCATCCTGAGAGATGTAGGGGTGAATGTCCGGGACCATGTGACTGTGAAAACCTCGGATGGATCAGCCGCACTGAGTAAGGAGAAAATTGGAGCTCGACACCAGCGGAAGAACAAACCAAAGATAGCCACGTCCACCTCCAGACCCGCAGCCTCAGAGGTTAAGCCTGCTCAAAGTGGACATGCAGACCCTCCCGCTGGCATTCAGAAGGAGGAAGCTCTACAACGATCTAGAAAGGTACACCCACCACGCGATCAGTGTGTGATAGTATTTAACCTTCCTGAGGCTGCCACCCAAACTTCTCAGTCAAGGTTGGATCACGACATTGCCGCTTTTCGTGATTTGCTTATTAAGATGTTCACAACTGAGGAGGAAGATTTAGCTGCAAAAATAACAGTACGCTCAGCGTTTCGCCTTGGCCGGAGGGCGGACGACATTAGCATGTCACGGAGGCCACTCAAAGTGGTTCTGGGAACTGCATTAGAAGCTCGCCTGCTCCTGCAGCGTTCGTCCAAGGTGCGCGGTGTAGACGTCCGCATAGCGAGAGACCTGGCCCCAGAGGATCGTGAACGCCTCAAGGCTGCCCTAAAGGAGCTGCACGATAGAAAGATAAGGGGAGTCCGACCTGTTCATTCAGAATTTTCAGGTCAAGCGGAGGAGGCCTCAAGTCCGTTGGAAACCCCTTGTGTTCCCCTGTTTCCCCTGGGCAAGGAGGAGCGGCAGAGCATCCAACCACACTACCCGACACTCTCCCATTCCAGAAATAGAGGAGCAAGCTTAGATCGGACGAGAGTGGTATACTCAAATGTTCGGAGCCTACTAAACAAGCTGGATGAGGTAGAGGAATGGGTTGGGATTAATAACCCCGCAGTCATGGCCCTTACTGAGACGTGGTTGTCTGAGGACGTGATGGACGCTGAAGTCTCCCTCTCCGGATATACCCTCTTCCGCTCGGACCGCTCCAGTATTAGTGGTCGAAAAGCAGGAGGGGTGATGCTTTTTATTCGCGATAACATTCCCGCTACTCTCGTGCTAGCCAGAGCCGATGATGACGGTACTTACGAGGGACTGTGGTGCAAGGTAAAGTTAACACCGAACAGCTCTACCATGCTCGGTGTTATTTATCGCTCCCTGGATCGTTTCCATCTCAACTGTTAGACGATTTAAGGATATTTGGAGCAACTAACCACTGCTTGATATTGGGAGATTTCAACGCACCTCACATCAATTGGAGAACACTTGCATGTACCAGTGGCTCAGACCGTTTTTCAGAGACACTGCTTCGGCTGGTCGTGGACGAGCTGTGCTTGTACCAGCATGTGGCAACTCCCACACGGTTGCAGGCTGGATGCCGCTCCAGCTTGGATTTAGCGTTTTCTGCATTAGAGTCCGACATCTACCGAGTTGATATTTTGCCCCCAATAGGGAGGAGTGACCATGCGCTACTGGATATATGGTGGGCAAGAGGTGAACTGCGGTCAACACCTACCCCGGTTCGACGGAATATCTGGAGAATTCCGTTCGAAGAGATGAGGGAGGCTGCGCGCGCATACGACTGGGGCGGCAGTACGAACACGGTTGATGTACGTTGGTGTAAATCAGAGATAACCTGTTGGCTCTCGTGGAACGGTTCGCACCGGTGTCTCGTGGTCGTTCCCGCTCTAAAGGGCCACCGTGGTTCGATGTCGAATTGCGTGCCACCCTCAGGCGCAGACACCGGCAGTGGATGAGCTACCGGACTGGTCATGGTACCTACGATGCGTACCGGAAGACACGGAATGAATGTAATACCATGAAGCTTAGAAAGCGCCAGCATTGTACGTG
>LOND01005388.1:18986-30914 GCA_014220965.1 Paragonimus kellicotti
TTGGGGGCATTCGAATTCCCAAAATCGAAAAATTTATTTTCCTTGGCATGTAGGGTGACTTCTTGGAAAGGGGTGCCTTTTCCCAACACCTCCCCTGTTGAGCATTATTGGTACCGCCGTTGACGGGGATCGAGCTGCATTGGACAGGTGGGCTTGCGTTTGCGGTCCGTCCATCGCCTTGGTTGCAAAGCCGACAGCTCTCTGCTCGGTTTAGGGGTTGAGGTTGTTGAAGTTGCCGGTGCGGGAATTTGTTCTGTCGGGCGCCTTATCTCGAAGGTGTCGAGAAGTAGGTCCAGTGGCAATTGATTCTGAACTTGTCCAGTTGTTGAGGAATGGCGTGGGCGGAGTTGGTTCCGGTGGCGCACCCAGATGTCGCTTCCGACGCTGACGTCGTAAAGGACCGTGCCGTTCCGTTGCTGGACTGTTGCTGCAATCCAGTGGGGGCGACCTGGACGATAGTCCCTCGCATAGACTAGGTCGCCGATGGCAAATCCACGTCGGGAGAGCTGCTGCGTATCTCCCGGGCGTTTTTCCACTGGAATGATCGCGTCAAATTTCGTCCTCAGCTTGCGTCCCATGAGAGCTTCTGCAGGCGAGAGTCCATTGGGAGTCGCCGGATTCGGGGTGGTTCGGTAAGTGAGCAAGAACCTTTGCAGCACTTCTTCCGTCGGTCCCTCCCCGCGAGACTTCATAAGGGCTCTCTTGAAAGTGTCGACGAAGCGTTCGACTTGACCATTGGATTGAGGGTGGTATGGTGGTGAATGCAGATGACGGATGTTGTTCTGGATGCAGAACTCCTTGAACTGGACCGAGGTAAACTGCGATCCGTTGTCCGAAACAAGCGTCTCCGGCAGGCCATGTTGGCTGAAAATCCGTCGAAGGTTGTTGATTGTGGCTGAGGTTGTGGCGTGCGTCAGTGGGACGATCTCAGGCCACTTGGAATATGCATCCACCAGGATGAGGTATACCATACCGTCAATGGGTCCTGCAAAATCCACATGGAGGCGTGACCACGGATGTTCGGGTTGCTTCCATGGCTGAGGCTCGACGCGCGGTGGGTTTTTGGCGGCTTCGCGGCAGCGGCTGCATTGCTTAACCAGATCTTCAATCTGGTTGTCGAGGCCAGGCCAGTAGACGTAGCTCCTGGCGATCGCTTTCATACGTCCTGCACCAGGGTGTCCGGAATGAAACTGTCTGAGAACAGATTGGCGCAGCGAGGACGGAATGACGACGCGGTCAGCGAACATCAGACAGGAGTCGACGACTGAGAGGGATTCGCGTCGTTGATAGAGCTGGCGCAGTTCACCGGATGGTGGAGTTGATGGCCATCTGGTTTGGACGTATGTGATTGCTTGTTGCAGCACGCGGTCAGTTTTGGAAGCGAGTTTGACCTCAGATGCCGTAGTTGGAGTTGCACGAATGGCATCGAGAAGTGTTTGACGTACATCGTTCTCGATGGATACAGCGGCGATCACTGTGTCTTCTTCAACGGGATGCTGGTTGCTGATGAGTCGCGAAAGGGCGTCAGCCTGGCCGAAATCCTCAGTTCGACGATAGCAGATGTCGAAGTCATAGTTGACGAGGATGGTGGCCCAGCGCTGCAGTCGGCTGGCAGAGTATACAGGTATGCCCTTCTTTGAACCGAAGATGGAAAGAAGTGGCTTGTGGTCCGTTAGAAGGTAAAGTGGCGGCCGTAGATCATCTTGTGAAACTTTTTCACCGCGAAGATGAGTGCCAAGGCTTCCTTCTCAACTTGACCATAATTCTTCTCTGCCTCTGTGAGAGTGCGTGCAGCGTGCATAACAGCTTTCTCAGATCCGTCGGGGAAGACGTGAGAGATCACGGCGCCAACACCAAAGTTGGAGGCATCTGCCGCTACGACGATAGGGAGGCTGGGATCGAAGTGAGTCAGCAAAAGTTCTGATCCCAGCATGGACTTGATCTTGTCGAAGGCTCGTGCGCACTCCGGAGACCAGTGCCATTGTGTGTCCTTCCTGAGAAGTTGGTTCAGAGGCGCTCGGACGTCATGCAGCGAAGGCAAGAAAGAGCCGTAATGACTGACGAGACCCAGGAACGAACGAAGCGATGAAACATCCTTCGGAGGTGGCATGTGCTGGATGGCACGAACGTTCTCGGGGTCTGGACGGCGGCCGGTAGCACTGAAGACGAAACCGAGGTATTTGATGGAAGACATGAAAAATTGGCACTTGTCCACTCGAAGCCGGAACCCGTAGTCTTGGATGCGTTGGAGAACGGCCGCGATTCGTTCTCGTAGGTCGTCACGCGTACGCCCAGAAATGATGATGTCGTCCAGGCACTTTTCCCAAAAATTCGCCATATTTGCCGAGAAAAATGGATTTTCCATTTTTGGAGAATTTGAACGCCCGCCAGAATTCTCGAACGTCCGAGAAGCTACGCTCACCTCTGATTGGTCCGTTGGGTGGCCTAGGCGCAAGGTCACCCGAAACCTATAAATACAGACGTTGTAAATCGGTATTTTGCCTTCTGGCTGGGCAGCAAATAAAGCTCGTTTGAAGGCCGTCTTTTTCTTACTTGGGGGGATCTAAGTTGCGAGAGTTGGGTTCCGATATTTGTGCTCTGGTTTTCGTGCAATTTGGCAATATCGTTGCGTTCGTTCGTGATAGAGATACTGCTCGTGGTCTTTGTGTTTGTTCTTGTCTTTCTCTATCAGGGGGTCGTAACAGTTCCCTTGGAATTAGCGGGAAGCATTTGTGGTTACACATAGTGTCGAACCGGCCAAGCTTTATCTCGACTGTATTACGGTGTTACTAACGAGGACTTGATCGGTAACTCCGAAGTAACAGTCCCTCCAGGAGGAGGAGACCATTCTACCGTTGTGTTTAACTTCACCTGTAGCACTGAACTCGCTCATCTAATTAGCACCCATCACAGAAACGTGGGGTAAATGGGTTCAGAACGTTCCAGATCTCGTCTTTGACTTCTGAAAGCCCAAACCCATCCTGGTCTGTCGACGACCTGTACGCGAAGTTTTCTGATGCCCTCAATATGGCTGTTAAAGTTAGTGCACCTCCGCCTACGGATAAACGCTGGAAGGCTCCCTGTCAACTTATCTGCTGTACAATCGAGTTAATCCAGGGTGAACGGCCGTACAAGCCTTCCGGAATGCTTGTATGATCTTCAAGCTATCTGGGACTAAATGTGATCGTATTTGAAATCAATGTACTTCTCTCATTCTGGAGAACCGCTTCTGCTATTAGCAATGACTCAAGTCGATTCGTCTTCTATTTTAAAACTGTGTTCCGTTTGATCTCCCATTTCCAAAGCAAAGGCGGGCATTCCCCCAGATGACGGGCCCGACAGGCTCGATGAATATGCAAACGTGCTAGTTGACTATTACGATGGCATCTTCACACAATCTTTTATATCATCGAGCACTATTACAATCAGCATCCTTCGAGGTGGTATACGCATAATCAACACGTCTCCGCTGGCTGTGCTATCCAAGCTGCGTAACCTCAAGGATGGCTCCCTTGGACCGGATGAGATTTTTCTCTTGTTTCACTGGAAGACGCCGGACAGTTTGCTGGCCTTCTGAGCATGTTGCTCACTGAGTCGCTCGAACAGAATGCTCTACTCACGAGTTGGAAAATAACCAACTTAACTCTCATCTTCGAGGATGGCATCTATTAGGAGGCGCATCTCCTAACGAAACAGCCAGGACGCATCACGCCACATCGATCGGCCGGCCCAGTTCGGATGGTATGGTTCCACTCAGCCAATCAGATTGCAGGTGTGCGGTCGAACGCCTGTGCGCTATCTGGACCGTGTTTTCTCGCGTTGCTTTCTGATGCCCCTGTAACGTGATTTGCTCTGACACCCTGACTGCCATATATGACTGTTTCATTTGATTCGCTCTGTCTGTCGGCCATTTATGGTAATCGTTTCGTCCTATAAATTTAGAGCCTCTGTGACCTAATTTTGTCTCGCTCTTCCAATAAACGGTGTTGCCGCGTCTCTTCTCATTTCTCGGTTTTGAGGTCAAGCAACTGAGCGCGTAACCAAGGCGACGATCCAGTAGTAGCCACAATCTTCCAGTCAACTACACATCTGTCGCTGTTCTCACTAGCGCATCCTAGACGATTGTAGCGTCTGTCCATGATGCTCCTTTTAGTTACTTCTCCACGGGGCACTCTCCTGGCGTTCAGCACGGCCTTCGTAGAACCCACTCGTGTGTAACAGCCCATCAATGCATAGAAACGCAATGTTGCCTGCCCCAATTTCGTCAAAGCACTGAACCGAGTGAACCACACCGTGCGACACGATAAATTAGACAGCCTGTATGTTCAAGCTTACAGTGTCTACACTCCTACTTCATACTCTCTTTGAAGGTGCTCGTATTCGTTTTACAGGGGTGTACATTGCTTTCTTAATTAGTCATGGCTGACCCAACAGATCTATCTGAATATGTAAAAAGAGTCAACAGAATGGTTATTGCTTGTCACATTTTATGAAAAGTCCCCGTTGCAATACTGCCCACGGATCACCGCTCTTATAAGTATTTGTTATCTGACAACTTAGTTGTCCGAAGTACGCCTAAGTAACTTTGTCACAAAATTCCCTCTATCTCACACCTAATGCTATTAAAGAGCTCCATATCTCGTCCTGGTAACGTGTGCTGGCGCTGTTTCCTTTTGTTCTTTCTGGTAGTAACTTCGATCAGAACATCTTGCCCGCGTAAGTATACTTTTTGTCACATACTGTAATGAAGGTAAAAGTCGTCTGAACGTCCCGGAGACAGTTAACTAAAAGGTTGAACAACGGTTCACCGTGTGAGACATGTTTGGCGTTCATGCTAAATCCCACACAGTGGTTGCTACTGTGCTGTATGAGTCGACGTCGACTGAACATGGAAACAATGGTCACAGCTATTGTCGGCTGTTCTCTCTCTGTGTGCGTACATGGTTACGAACACAGATACTACGGCGAGCGGATATAGATGGGATGGAAAGTTTGCTGATGCTGAATCAGCTTCGTTGGCTGGGTCACGTCCGTCGGATGGGCGATGACCGTATTCCGAAGCAGCTTCTGTATGGACAACTGAAATCAGGTAAGCGAAATCCTGGTGGTCAAAAGCGGAGATACCAGGATGCTGTGCAGGTGAGTCTTTCACGTTGTAAAATTGATTTCAGATGTTGGGAAGACTTAGCGTTGAACCGGACGGTCTGGAGAAATATGATCCGGACGGGCGTCCGCAAGTTCAATGAGCAGCAATTGCGCGGCCGTGAACGGAAGCGCGCTGGTACGCAAGGGAACCATCGGTGTCATAGCATAGGCCGTAACGACATGACTACATGGCGTTGCGATGTGTGCGGCCGCGAATGTGTGAATCATCAACGTATTCTTATTAAGACGTCGGCCAAGGGACGAGTACATTTAGGTCTAATAGGTTATATCAGTTATATCTACTTTTTCTCGTGCAAACCAACCGATGACTACCGTCGTTCGGAGTTCACCCGCTCTCATTTTCAGACACCTGGATGCCTGTTGTAGTGGATCTAAACACTATGTAAAGCTTGAACACGAAAACGAAGCAAAAATGTAATGAAAACAAAAGAGACAGACTCACAGTAGTTCGTGAAGGTGCGTTGGTTTAGGGTTCCACTACACCGAATGAGATATCCAATGGGCACAATCTGCCGTGCTGCTCCCAAAGGAATTTGACGTTGTCACAACGATAATTTGAAAACAGGTAAACACGGAGATGTGCTGAAATAGACGGTGGATTCCGTTAACCTTTAACTCTCCCAAATTCTGTACACAAGTGACGCAGAACGCAGAGAGAACGCAGGGCTCGCGACCTTGGAGATGAAATTTTATTTGTGATAATTGATTCAGTCGATTCACATGATTTAAACATCGAGTGTAGATGTGAAATTGAGGAAGGCGAAAAGTGTGAAGAACAACGAAAATTATAAAGTACAAAATGCTTTACAAAACGCTACAGGTTCCCCCTGCCTTTCCTTTTCTTCAGCATTGTTGTGTACTGTATGATGAATGTTTTGTTTGTTTTCCTTCCAGTCTAACCTTGCATTTTGCTTTTCCTCCATATCCTCTCTAGAGTGCACTAACATGTACTGCTATATTGGAATATTTCTTCCATTATGTTTTCAATATTTTTCCTACCATTGAAGTCTGATTATTTATCGAGAGATATGGGTTTCACTTTCGTGCTAGCCATCAATTGGCTAACCAGCATTGGCCGGCTGGACACAAAGGCCTCACTCACACACCTACTGGTCTTATTCCTTCGGGTTTACACCGGATATGTGGTGTGTGAGTGGAACCGCAAGTGGTGCAGCGCAAGCCACTTGTGGTGATGGTTAGGCGCAGCGTCCTTTGGCTTCGGTCACTGTGACAGGCTAATCCGAAACAAACGTCGCCAACTGTGAACACGCCTAAATGACAGTTGTAACAAATCCTTTTCTACCGACTTCCCCTTGAGGCTGTCGACAGTTCCATATATTTGAATAGCATTACATTGTCAACTTGTAACGTGATAAGGTGAAATCAACGAGACACGAGTTGTGTTCGCCAGTCTGCTTCATCTGTAGCATCGAAAAAACGCCCGATTTTCGATGAACGAAGGGGTGTGTAATGCTTGTTTGCCTTCTGTTTGGAAGCGTGACCTGTATGCGACGAAGACATAAACAAGTTTACTCTGTTTGACCCTCGTTGCCTCCGCCAGTTAACCCACATCAAGCGGGATGATCATGAGCTATACGGCCGTTCGCCAGCGTGTATTCGGGAACGCATTCCAGCTGAGTGTTAACCTTACTAAGCATTATTTACTAGGAACCGCTGGTGTATTTTTGTCTGTGAAACCATTAATGATTGAGTAACACCGCGTGGTGTTCAAGCATCGATGTAATCGCTAGATAGGAATGCCGTGACTGTTCCATTGAGTAAAGTATTTAGGTGTCGCCTGCTCGGTTAGGGTTCTCGTGTTCACGTAAGTCGCTGTCTGGAAGCGCTATCAGAGGTGGTAGTGTGACTCAGTGGACGGCGTATCTGTATTCATGCCATTTCTACTTCTTCCGTTTAGACTTTTATCAAGTTTTTGCATATTTAATGAGGTATTCCTCTAAACTGTTCTACGTCACCTTCGAAATGAGCTTCGGTCGGAGCCACAACATTTCCTGGTCGGGCTCAGGGCCAGTGTTAGATGAATGTTAAACGTTAGGTGAGAAATGGCTAAAACTGGTTATCAACAGTCGCTAAATGACATTACAATTTAAACTGGTTAACCACATGCTTGGTTGTTTCGTTATTTATGTGCATACTTATCGGTCTATCTCATCAGCTTTTGTTGTTAATGAGATGGTGCTCTCGATGAGGTTGACGAAGGTACGTCTTCTCTTTGTCCACCTTCGTCCTGTGAGATCAAAAGTACGAGACATGCGGAGATTCACATTAGTTGACCACCTGGCCTACCAGCCTGGGCCAGCTGTAGTGCGAAAGACTCCATTCATAGGCCTCCTGGTGTTTTATTTACACTCCATATAGTGCATTTACAAACAAAACAAACGGAGACAGCAATACATTGGTGGTTCGCACTGATGCTCAACTGCCACATTGTGTTCACGTGGAGCCCAAAACGATGCTGTACAAGCCACTTGTGAAAGAGCACCATTTATCGTCTATTTATATGACTATTAATTTCACCATTGCATAGTTCGACTCAGCCTTTTTATGGGGAGTAAAAGCTATTCAGCAAGCACTAGAAATTTCGAACAGACAAGCGTTGTCATTTCGTGACGTTGTCCTGCTTTTTACTTTGCGAATTAGAAGGTGCTCCCTCGTGAATCACAAACATGTCTGCACTCACTGTCTTTGATAACACGTTGGGGTTTGTCAAGGAGTTTACTTACGTGGGTAATTGTGTCAAGCCGGATTATCGTCTAATGAGATCTGTAATCAAATAACCAATCTTCGAGTGGCATTTGTTGTTGTTTGTGAGTCCAGCTTCACAACAAGCTTTCATTGGTGAGTGTTGGAACTAGTCCAACAGAATAATACCCAGTCTGTACTCACTATCGAAAACCAATCGACAATGAAAACAAAGATTCAGCGCGTTGACCCTCGTGTATTAGTATCGACCCTGGAAAATAAAGTGTACAGAGAAAACACGTCAAGCTAGCGAGGCACGGAGCGAGTTGTGATTTTAGCCCCGGGACGGATATTACAAAAGGGATGGCTTGACTAAAACAAAAGTAGGTAAAAAACCAAAATCATCAAAAGTGTACAGGTGAATGCGACTATCAAAAATATCATTTGTTATAGTCGCTACATAGCTCTCCCCCAGAAGGCTAGTAAGTATTACACATGCCTTCGTTATTCCAGAGAGAGAGGAAAATATACACGTCTTTCTGGTTTATCACAGTTGCAGGGTGATACACACGATGAATAATGACATGGGATGGGGAATGTCAAAGTTCGGGGAAAGGGTCGAGCGAAAATTGGCTGTTGCGCTGGAAGGATTCTTTTATTTAGATTATTTAGTCTTCGGTGCGTTTCTTCTCTATCGCAGCGGGCTGCCCAACCCTAAAAACTCTTGAGAGAAAAGGGGGTAGGTTTGTCCAGTGCTGTACGATAGGTAGTTAGGAGTTGTCTCTCCACGCACCATGTTCGGATAGTCTGGAACGGAGAACACCGTGAAGTACCCGCACGACAGGCGGAAATGGGATAACTCACCGTGTCAACGTATCCGAGTGACTAAATAATTTCACAGCCGAGGATTTTGCGGACCCTGCGATTTTGAGCGTGGCTGCGTTCGTTTGCTCTTCTTCTTGTGTTGCTGTCTAAAGTTGATAGACTCAAAAAAGAAGAGGGTTAGCATACGAATAAACCTGGTCCAGAACAACGCCGTTTGGGTTGCGGACCTGGTAACGCAAATGCATAGGAGTCCAAATAAATAAATAAAAATTGTTTTTTTTTCTTTTGTTTTGTATCGTTATGTCCATACATACCATAACTCAGAAGAGCAGGTGGACAAAAACGATGAGTACGAATATGCGTAGATTATGTTAAAAAACGTCATTTCCGAAAGTAAGAAACGTTAACATACTCCGCAAAACGTACGGGCTTGCGAAGCTCCCTACCAAGACGATTATGCCTAGAGGTAGAGGGAGCAAGAGTTGGGGCTGCGGGAGTTGCAGGGGGTTCCGGGGACGGAACAGTCTTTGCTGACACCGGGGGTTCCCGGCGAGGAACGTTACTTGTCGACGGGAGTGAGGCTGATGATTCCTCCATAAATGCTGGTTTCAGCCGGTCGACAGAAACTACCTCGCGTTTGCCGTTGCGGCTAATGGTGAAGGTTTTCGTGTCTCTTGCGAGGACACGATAGGGGCCGGTGTATGGGGGCTGCAGCGGTCGACGAAGGTCATCCGTACGAAGGAAAACGTGTGTACACGATGACAGTTTAGCGTGCACATGCACAGCTGATGATTGTTCCCTAGGCTGCACCGGGCGTAGCTTTCGCATATGGTGCGCCAAACGAGCTGTGTAGCTACCGTAATCGTACGGTGTTGAAGGTGCGGGTGAGACGAGTTCACCTGGTAACCTAAGCGTGCAACCAAAAACTAGCTGGGCTGCGGTAGCGTTTAAGTCCTCTTTAACCGTATTGCGCAGTCCTAAGAGTACTAGTGGAAGTGTCTCTTTCCATGAAGGATTAGCATGGGCACTTAGAGCGGCTTTTAATTGACGATGAAGACGTTCAAC
This sequence comes from Paragonimus kellicotti, assembly GCA_014220965.1. Classification (NCBI taxonomy): domain Eukaryota; kingdom Metazoa; phylum Platyhelminthes; class Trematoda; order Plagiorchiida; family Troglotrematidae; genus Paragonimus; species Paragonimus kellicotti. The sequence continues at coordinate 28,746 of LOND01005388.1, forward strand.
CATCCCATTTGCTGCCGGATGGTAAGCCGTAGTACGAATGTGCTTGCACCCTAGCGTATTTACGAGAGCTGCGAAATGTCCTTCAAAGTGCGATCCACGGTCTGTGGTCACCACTGCTGGACAACCGAATTGCGCCACCCAACGTTCCATGAATGCGCTGGCTACCGTTTCTGAAGAGCAGTTAGGTAGCGGTATGGCTTCAGGCCATCTTGTGAAACGGTCAACACACGTCAACAGATAAATAGAGCCATTCGAGGGTGGTAAGGGGCCCACCAGATCGACGTGCACATGATGAAAACGTGCGTCTGGCAAAGGAAAAGTGCCGGGGGCTCTTTGTATGACGGTGGACTTTGGAACGCTGGCATTGGAGACAAGAACGACTCCAATTGCGGACATCGTGGTTTACCTTAGGCCATACGAAACGTTCAGTGACAAGTTTAACTGAAGCGCGTATGCCAGGATGAGACAGGTTGTGCAGTGTATTAAACACTGCGGCGAAAAGAAGCAGGCACTACAGGGCGAGGTGTGCCCTGGGAAGTGTCGCAGAGGATCGTTCCCTCCGAAGATGTCAGAGGTACTGGTTGGATTGTGAGAGAGCTCTTTTGACGAAGATGCTTCGCAGTGGGGCCAAGGGTGCGAGGGTGGCCTTGGGTGCATCAAGCCCGGATGGCGTGCTAAAATCGGAGAGTAGCCATTGTGCGAGGCAGATACAGCGGAGTTATGGGGAGCCGTGTAATATGGGCGTTCGAGACGGACCAGGTTGTTTTTCAGGTTGACCGTGAGGGGGACGAGTGGTCGGGGGTAATGCAGGTCGTCGTAAATCTTGGAGAGATTTATTTTAATGTCTCCGGGTGGGCCCTAACTTCCCTTGGGGAATGCCTGTCGGATGAAGCGTTTAAAGAGTAGATTAACGGTTTGTGATCGGTGTAAACCGTAAAAGCCCTGCCTTCTACCGAATGCCGGAAGTGGCGGATGCCTAAATAAATGGCCAATAACTCTCTACCGAACGTGCTATAGCGGGATTCCGCGGGTTGTAAACGTTTAGAGAAGAAAGCTAAAGGTTGCCATTGCTTATTAACGAATTGTTGTAATACAGCACCGACAGCTGTGTCAGAAGCGTCGGTTACGATTGACAATGTTGCGTTCGGATCAGGATGAGCAAGGAGAGCTAAGTCGGCGACCGCATCCTTGAGCTCAACGAACGCAGTGCGCGCAGCCTCGGTGAACTGGAATTTGCGTTCACCTCCACGGAGGAGATCGGTCATTGGCTGCATTATATGCGCACAGTGAGGTATGAAACGTCGGTAGTAGTTGACCAGACCACTAAAACGACGAAGTTGCTTGAAGGAATTTGGCTCGGGGTATTCACGGATGGCTTTCACCTTATCCGTGAGTGCAGCGATTCCATTTTCTGAGATCTTGTGACCCAGAAACTCTATTGTGGCCTTACCTAGTTCGCACTTAGTGGAATTAACTGTGACGCCATGTTGGGTCAAACGTTCGAGTAAGATGCGAAGATGCGTAAGGTGTTCCTCGGTTGAAGAGCTAGCAACTAAAATATCATCTAGATAGGGGTAAACAAAGTCCAAGCCGCGAGTCACTTCATGAATGAAGCGTTGAAAAGTTTGAGCTGCGTTGCTCAAACCAAATGGCATTCGAAGAAACTCGAAAAGGCCAAAAGGGGTGATAACTGCGGTTTTGGGTATATCTTCTTTGGCTACCGGGATCTGGTGATAAGCGCGTACCAAATCTATCTTGCTAAATATGCTTTTTCCATGTAAGCAAGTAGTTAAATCCTGCATGTGCGGGATTGGGTACTTGTCAGGGACGGTTGCTTTATTGAGCCTGCGGTAATCACCGCATGGGCGCCAATCACCTGACTTCTTAGGGACCATATGCAGCGGTGAGGCCCATGGACTCTCGGAAGGGCGTATTATCCCGAGTTCAAGCATGTGCTCGAACTCTGCCCTGGCGAGTTTAAGTTTGTCGGGAGCCAACCGGCGAGGCCGTGCGGAGACGGGGGGTCCCTTAGTGCGGATGTGATGAGTGACACTGGAGGTCACTGTTGGAATATCGTTGGATGCGCGAACGAGCTGTGAGAACTCAGTGAAGAGATCCACAAATTGCCTAAAAGCGGCGGGATGAGCATATATGGGTGTTATGGCCGCA
>LOND01005389.1:16565-32512 GCA_014220965.1 Paragonimus kellicotti
TCACATTAAGCACGCAGTCTTCCCTCCTACTAATCGGCTACACCTTTACAGACTCTCCATATGACCTCAGTTTGAGTACTGCACGTTCATACGTAGTCACCTGCGCAAGTCTGATTCGTTTGCTCTGGAAAGTCTCCAACGTGCGGTCACGAAAATTTCACTGGGCTATCCAGCTTGCTTGGGCTGCAGAGAACGCCGCCAGGAGATTGCATTCAATCCCGTTTGATTACGACGACTCAAACTGAACCTTGCAATCGTGTTTAATCAAGGTTATGGCAATGAATTCACCGTCAATTTCGTGATTTGCTTGCAACGTAGCTCAAAGTACAACCTCAGAAACAAAGAATTTACTTCGGCGGCCTCCAAATCCCGAAAAATATTGCGTTCAACGTTTTTCCTACCGGAGCATTCCTACATTCGGAACAGATCCCCATGTGCAGCTAGAGCCAGTAGGAATATGTATCATTTAAACGAAGCTTAAAACTTTCTTGACAATTACAAACGTCATGTCCACTTTCAAACTCTGCATACCTGATTATGTTATCTTTGAAAATGGTCCTGATAACACCTGGGGAGGAACCCTTTGTACCGCGTGATGTTACCTCACGTACCTTTTGAAGCGATCAAAGCTATCAGTTTCACCACTGGAGCACGATAGATCTTGTACATAGTTGTGTTTTAAAACTTACATTAGAACCAGAAAAAATCCATGATCAACACACATGGGTGTCAATATCCATAAGCCTGTTAGTAATAACCCAATCTTCCTGGTGTGCTTTTACTTCGTGCCCAATGCTAACCAGCTGTGTGTGGCTATTGATCACTAGGCAATTGATGGACACGCTAAAACTGTCTGGAAAACAAAAAAAATTACTCAACCTATTTCTCCCACATGATTGCATAGATACCTCGCGTCTCCATTCGTACTTGTTCCTCCCTCTGAAAGACCATCTGACAATCTTTCTGTGTTGTCAAATATTCTTTTCAATCTATACAACGGCCGCATGGAGCAGATCGACTTCAAAGTTCGGCAGCCATCATATACTAGAAAAGGCTATTAGTCGGTCTATTTTTCTCGTTACGCGATAACTGATTGCTAATGCTATATATTCTATCAACAGACCACAAAGTTATTATTTTAACGCGAAAGGTTTTGTCAGGAATTTATATATCGTAGTTCACACGATCATTTCACATTCTTCCCTTGATCACGTAATTTTGCTTTTTATTCTGGATTCCGCAAATATGCATGACGCGAGAGAACACTCCACAACGTTCGGACACTGAAAGTCCAGTATCGAATTGACAATTCAGAAGATTTGTAAAGTTCCGTTGATTTTGGACATTTAACGATGTTCTATCCAGATGCCTGTCCATTTTTCCGCAAAACTCGTGCTTCCCTGTTTCCCTCGTCCCGAAAAATTTCCCTGCACAATTTTTCCAGAAAACTTACATTAACAGATGGCGAATTCATCCCAATTTCCCTTTCTCCATCCACAAACCATCTTTTTCGCACGACCTTGGTTGTTAGGTCAGGGCTCACCTTGTGAAGTGTACATTGATTTAACTGGTCAGTTTTTCACCGAATCTTGGAGGTCACCAGAGCTGTCTTTTAGAAACATGTGTCCCAAATATTTCTTCACAAAGTGGAATTTTTCATTTTCATTAGGACTCGTTTGTTGCCTCATCATTCACAAAACTGGTGTGTTGTACCATTGTTGATCCTGAGTATGGTGTGCATTTGTGCTTCGCCTTACAGTATGTACATTAATCATGTTCACTTGAGCGTGTTTCACACAAATGCACTGAGAAAAATATACCTTTTCTAACGCCAGGGATTGCACTCACGGTTCACTTAATCAAACGCTGTTTTTCCAGCTACATATAAGATAAATTCTGTTTGAGCTCGTTCGTTCTAGTCCCCATAGAAGTGATAAAGAAGCTGAGAGTTAAGGGGAGCCCCGCGTTTGCAATCACAGGTCTTCTGTGTCGACTCAATCCGCTTGCTGCACACATGGCCGGCCAGCAATAAAGTAGTGCTTTCGCCGACGTTAAACCCACAGCTCTTGCAGATAAAAATGAACAGATTGAGCGGCCAACTGTTTGTGCCAGTTTTCGTTGAGCCCAGCGCACTTGAAATAATACCGCTGCTGACGCCGACTGCAACACATTCTGTTTTGTACGGAGGTTTTGCAACCGTAACAGCCGCAAGTTGTTACTACCTCACTGGTTGTCCGCTGAGTCTCAGTACTGCTAGATCTGGCGCAACTAATTGTCAATAGGAACCAGAATATAAAATGGTCAGTGAGTTCAGAAGTTCAAAATACGGACGCCACGAAACGCAAACAGCACAATCCTCAATAAATTAGTAAATTGTCTCCATGAGTGACGGTTATCGTGTACATTTTTTGATGCGCAGAGCACCAGTAAAGCAAAAATATAAACGAAGAGCGACGATGGAGAAATTTGTTTTGAATTTCTGGTTACCTGCGATAATGGGTAGACCTGGGCACATGGAGCTAACGGAGTTCACAGTACAGATCCTGTCCATTTTCTTGGGAAAAGGAAGGAATAAAGATAAAATGAAAAAGGATTACAGTTGTTAATTTATCGGTAGGTTTACCGGTGAGTAGCTGTTTGCTTAACGTTTGCGCGTGGCACAGTGTTGTAGGTCAATAAGGGTGATGATCGTTTGAAGATTGTGTTGGTGTGGTGCATGTCGAATCCACATTCGAATGATTGTGAAGAATTCCGCCGTGACGACCTCCTCCAACAAGGTGTTTTAATAACGGATGCCCGCACAGGGAGGAGTTATCCCAACGAGGGGATTCCCCACGAAACTGTCCATATTGCTAGGTCGCAACAGACGAGTGAATGAATCAGCTGAGTTAAGTAGGATTTTGCGAGCTATTACCATATATCCTCGAAGGCGACGATGCTCAGGGCTGAACATGTTCAGCCGTTCTAATGTCATGGTGTGTAACAGTCTTCTCAGTCCTACACCTCGTTTGGTGGCCCGTGGCCGAACCCGTTCCAGTAGCCTGATATCCTGGAGTTGATGGGGTGAACAGGCCTGTACTCTCGGTTCTGGTAGGAAACTCACTAGATTACAAAAGAGACTGCGGAATTGAATCGAAAGCCGGAGATCCAGATTCCTTCTGACTAAGCACGTAACACTATTGGCTGAGTACAGCATCGTAGATGAGTTGCGAGAAAACCCCTAATTCTTCTTGTGTCACTGCCTTGAGGTCGCACTGTTGCAAAACGGATAGGAAAGAGACGCTGGCTATGTAGTGAACTCTTCAATACTTTAATGGTCTTGAAGAACCGCGCAACCACCTATATTGTGAAGTAGCCGGTTTTTCATCGACCATTCATACAGTCTGTCGGGGACTGAATATAGTGAGTCCTCAGCTGGCGAAGTAAACACAAGAGACCAGATTTTTATATTGTATGAGAATATCGGGCACTCACAGTGTGAAATGAGAGTGGTGACGCTGGTGGACACAAAGGAGAGTAGGTGGCTTAGTGTTGTGCAGTCTGGCACACTTGTGTATGTCGAGTAAATTCTGGAATATTTCCCATATACCGTAACGAGGTATGATCCTTTGGGAAGGTGCTTCCTCACCCAGCCCAGTGTTTTTCCATTAATTCCCCAGGACTCTGCCTTAGCCAGAAGCACTTAGTGATCGGCCCAATCAAATACCTTTGGGGAATCAAGATGCACAGTGTCTACGCTCCGGCCGCAACCAGCCGCCCTTGACCAGGAACCACAGGCAAGCGGTAAATTGGTGGTGCATCAGTGGCCTGGAAAAAACAGTGTTTTTCGCAAGGCTGAGAAATTATAGGGCTGCAAGTGACCACGGATATGATCGTCTACGAGGCCCTGCTGAACTCTAGAGATCGGTAGAAGCAAAGCAATTGCCACAGTCTTCATCTTTGCCGGTGGTCATCACGCGACATTTTCTCCAGTCCGTGAGGCCGTACTCATTATAGGTGAGTGACTATAAGGAGAATGCTTCGAGGCTTTCAGAGATCCAGCATACTGCTTGAGGAGGCTGGTCGAGATACTATCAGGGTCAGGTGACTTTTAGCCGTGCGATCTTCCTGTATACATCGGTTTGATATATCCAGAAGTTCTGACAGAGATACTTGGGGTTAGTTGTTACTTCTCGTGTCGTCTGAGACAGGTCTTGGCTACTGATAAACGTTGCCGGAAATTGGGATGCTACCGCATTGACTGCCTCAGCATTGGATTCGATTGAATCATTTGTGGTGGCGACACGCGATATGCTTGACTTTGACTTTGACACACTGGACAGCTGGACGTAAAATGTTTTGGGTTTATCTTCCGAGTGAATCGTCAGGTCACTTTGGAAAACGGCGCTACCTTGCCTGAGTGCCGAGTTGCACTTTTTGCACATCGCGTTTCAGTAAATACGAGCATTCTCAGTACTCTGTAGTTGAACGTGGCCCCAAGACTTTCGTCCTAGGAATATTAGTTTACGGTCGTCCCATGTCAGCTAGTTTTGGGCTTTTCTCCATTGTGGCTATCTGATGGGCACATACTTCTCAGTCGGTTGCTGTGAAGCATTATTAACTGACGTTCAACGTGCATTCAAGAACACCGTATGATCACTGTTTCACGTTGCATCATTCAGTGACTTCCTGATGACGGGAAGGTTTGATCAGTGGAACACCTATTCTGCGCTCAGGGTGCGTCCAACCTGAACGATTTCGCAAATAAAGCCGAACAAGACAGTGATTTGGTCACCAAGTCCCCAGAGGGGGCATTTGACTGACACCACCGACCACCGTTGGTTCCTTTGACAGTACGAAGTCTAGCCGGGAGGAGGGGCCATCGTGGCACCATCTGGTTGTCTTTTGGGCGCGTTCAGGGTCCACAGTGGCGTTAAAGAATCTTCCGACCATACAGCCTGCACTACCCGATAGGCTAAGGGGTCCGAAGTTGATCTGGGGAAGGTTGAAGTCTCACAGAATGAGTACACTTGTGAAGTTCCTGATGCTTGTATACTCCACAGCGTGAACGAGTTTGTCTTCTGGTGCTGGAGGTGAATATTGAGGATTACAAGTTACTCCAATTAACCAAATGGTGCTTCTGTCAGTTCTGAGGGAGTAACGGAGGGGATATGGTAGGCACACAAGTGGGGCGTTCGGCAACAGAACGACAGTCAGGTTACTGGGTAAGCAGACGGAGACTCAACTTCGCGACCGCTTCCACGGTCATATCGTAGGTGGCTGACTGTCTCTTATAAGTTCAGTTATCTGGTATCGGGGTGCACCATTTCACGGTTTTGGCCATCAGCTGAGGCTAGTAGTCAGCACATAGGTTGCGTAACTAGGACAGCTAGTGAGGCGGGCTTTGTGCGTTTGCGTACAGGCACCCATACGATTTCGTTTCCAGTGAGCGACCCAGGCTAGATGATGGGAAAAGGCTGTTGATGTACTAGGCGGTATATCCGACATTGGCCTGATCGCTGTTGCCGTCGACATCTTAGATATCATTAGCGGGTCGCTTTTTGACAAGGTTGATCGGGACCCAGTCACTGCAATGAACGACACAACTGTGTTACTTTGGGGGTGTTATCAGCGAAGCCAGTCCAGTTGGTGCATTCCTGAACGTTTGTGACCGATGCGCGCAGACTCTGACATCAGATGGGAGGTCTGTGCCACGGGAATGTCACGGCTGTAGAGTTTCAAGTGCCATCATTTCTGGAACCCGGAGTAACCTTCAGCATCCTCGGAACGGTAAACGTTGACGAGCGGGTCTGGGTAGCCGCGAGACAGTCAACGCAACTATAAACGGTGTGAATTCGTTCCGCATGGAGGTCTACTAACTTGTATCGCGGCTTACGTTAGCGGGATTTCCTGAATCTGGTATACCATACAGAGTGATACTGAGTATTCCAGCGGGGTCCAAGGAGCCTCCGGTAGGGAGGCCTCCCCTAAGGTTGTGGGGTTTCGTCCTCGCTAGATTGGCCCCGATGTGGATGTTGTTTGTGAATCTCTGTATGGTGCAAGAAGCGGCCAATAGGACAAGCATCACAGATGCGGTCGGGTCCAGCATGAAGTTGGTGAGCCGCAGGCGATTGTAAGATGGGTGCTGGATCACTGCGAAAATTGCTGCAGTTCAAGATGTGGCATACCGCAGAGTTCAGCGAGGTGCTGAGATCATTCTACTGGCTGCGGTCATGGTCGTCTCGTTCAGGTAGACGGGTTGCTACCGGTCCAGGCAGACTTAACAAAATAACGCTGAGGCTGTTGAAAGGCCCCTTTACAGAAAAGACAGTGGTGTTATTTGCTACGTCTCCGGGTTTCACTCCTCTCATAGCGTCCATCATTGCTCCAGGACCTCGAGGGCGTGGACAGATAGAGATCACGCCGGGCTTCGGATTTGCCGTCGGCGTGGGGATTGCATTCAGTGTATTAGTGGCAAACGTTGGCAAACGTTGGCTTGGCTACTGATTTGTGCCAGCAGGTGGTGAACAGCTTTCCCTCCTGGGTTGGAGAAGCATTACGGAGTTAAGTGGCTTCCTGGGGATCTGACCTTGCTTGATTTCCCAGCAGTGTAAGATAAGACAGACGCTGTTCGGTTACTAGTTGCTTACTTTTTCATGTCCAGTTTATCGGCTTGCCTCTCTTCGTGTGAGCCGGTCAGAACGATGGAGCAGCGGCGAGTCGGCTAAGGCATATGTGCAATAGCCCGTCTGTAAGCGTTGAACTGGAGCCCTGTTAACAGTATCCTGGCGTCAGCGGTCAGATTTTTGATGTACCAATTGGTGGCATTTTGCGCGCGTCCAAACTCCCTGCTTCGAACCTGTCACTGTCTTACACGTCGTGCAGCGACCATTCAAGAAATATACGAGATAATTTAGGTCAGTATGAACGCCATCATTGCGATCTGCTGGTTGGGAGTCTGGTGCAACCGAAACGGGCGAGATCTTTCGCGCGATGGAAACAGTCGTAGGCTCGGGCCGCCTGGTTTGCAAGCGAATTAAGAATACTCAGGTATACAACGGAAGCAACACTGAAATTCTGCCATCACAATTAACAACTGGCTGACTGGATCGTTGGCTGGGATTATAAAGGTTCACGGAGTGTGTGGATTCACAACGCAGTGGATGCAGAGGCCAACTAAATTGACCCTCAAAGTGTTCCGCCCAACGCTCTAACCTTCTGGACTTATTACAGATTAGTGTGTCCATCTGCCTCGCTGATAGCTTCACTGACAGACGGTCGCCTGGGACCAGTGGCACGGATCAGCTTAAAGAGTTTACCGGTGTTCCCTGAGGCAAATGCGGTTTCCATTTCCTTAACTTTTTCCACTAACCAAGCCTCACGATCAGCCTTTAGACTACGTTTCAGTTTTCCTACGGATATCTCTTCTAGACTTGTTATGTGAACTACCAGGAGGAGTGCTACCATCTAGCTTCTAGCGTTTGTGTGAACAAGGGTGTCAGTATCACATCTGAGCGGTTATTCAGCATGCGATGGAGGAAGTTGGCTAAAGACTTGGATTGCTGAATCCTGATACAAAGGTCTACCAGGTATCGTCAGAATCGCTGCGCGTGCGTTTGATTCGACTGGGTCGTGCTCCCGGCGTCCATATAGTGCCTTAAGCAGGACTTGCATACCGGTAGACTTAGCGTAGTGAGGAGAAGCGATCGTACTATACTACTCACATCACTGCTATTCAGTAGTGGGGCCAGAGCATAGATTTTGACATCGAAGTAGCCGCAGGAAAAATACAAGAAGAAACATCGGAGTGCAGCATGGCATGAAGTGGTTCTTGGTACATAAGAAACTGAGCGTTGGCGTCCGACAACCACGACGTTCTGGGCCGAACACCGAAAACAGATGAGTGTATTTGTTTGTTGTCATTTTGAAACGCTTAACCTGTGTTACTTTTCTGAATAAATAACCTTTGCACCATCCGTATTCTTGGATCACAACATCAGTAGTCGACAAGCTATCAGCAGAATTGTAATGGTAACCACTTGCCTAATTAGTGTTGAACGCGCATAACCTCAAACTGGTAGTCGTTGCATTCGTCACATCTGTATGAGAGGCCCTGTCAACTAGAACTTGCCGACTGCCAGATGTACGTTTTGAAGTAATTGTGACGCCTTAGTTACCAACTGTGAACGTTTGTTCGAGACAAATTTAATGCCGACTGCAGTCCGTTGGAAACACTCAGTTAAGCGGACCTAGAGTGATCAGTTATCGACCGTACTTAGATATCGTTGATAATATTTCCGAATCACGGGGCATCGTCCTATAAATTCAGAAAACTTCTGAATCGTGAGTTATACGCCAGTGGTTGAGCTCCGTGTTCAACACAGGACTCACACCTCAGGAACGATAGCAGGGAATCCTGGGGTGACCGATAACATTGCATGTGAAAATTTCGAGGTAATATTCCCAGCAACTATAGCGAATGAGCGAAACAGGAAGCCATATACTGCTGAAGATATTAATACGTTACGCGCAATTAAAACGTAATATATCGAAAGGTTAACAGAACACGATTAAACCTAATCACCTTCTTCTGCGTCACGGTGACAACTTCCGTGTAATTATGGCTGGGTTAATGAAGTGAGTGTGACTGAACATGTGCATGGCGAACGTGAATGTACTCCTTTGTGTCTTTCGGTATTATCTCTTTCTGTGGTTGTTGCATGGGTATTCATTACCTCACTTGATGGTATTTGGGGATTTTTGACTGTTCGTGTGACATTCGGTGACGACGAGTTTGTAAGAAACCTGCCAAAAAGACTTGATTTTTTGGCTGGCACAACGCTTCTGCTTTCGTTGCGCTAAGACTTGCCTGAGAATGAACGGAGTTCATTCACTTAGTTACCTTGCACGGTGGGTGTCTCAGGAGCCCTTGTCCTACTTTCTGCACAAAAGAGTGCGTACTTTTAATGTCTGCTGCGTCCTCCATGGGGCTCTCGCTCGAACTGTGGTCTAGGTATACAAGGTGCCTTCACTCTTACTGCCTGTCCAGAAGCCGTACTCACAGGCCTACGCACCGTTGGGGACCCAAGTTACATGAATTTTTTGGCGGTTTTGATAGTTGTGATCTCATTAGCAAGCGCTGTTAACGACCGAGCCTCTGAGATCATCCGATTCGTCATTGCTGGTTCCTTTAGCCTACTGTATTTCGAAAACCTCGAAAGACAGTAAAAAGGTCCCAAAGGGTTGTAACGAGCTTTGTTCCACGGAATAAAGCCACCAACTTTCGCCCTTCAATGGACTGATTTTGAGATAGAGTTTCGAAAGACAGTGAAAAAGTCCCAAGGGTTGTAACGAGCTTTGTTCCACGGAATAAAGCCACCAACTTTCGCACTTCAATGGACTGATTTTGAGATAGAGTTTCGACCCTAGGAGAGTGACGATTCAGCCCACTTGTCCTTGCGACAATTACACCCAAACTTATTGCAAGAGGAAGGGTTATCATTGTGCCGTTTATGACTTTGATTCTTCTGGCTCTCAACTGGTTGATGCAGGTAATGTGAAGGCAGAAATCAGGCGTCATGGTGGCAATCATGTTGCTTGGCTAACATCGAAGAGTCGCTTTTTACCACGTAGACTTCCCATATTATCAAGCAAATGGCGCGTTATTTCCATCTTTAACGGTTGTGCCGCATTTCTCGCTGACTGATCGGACAGTTTTATTGCTTCCTTAATGACTACCAGCGGTGGACACGCGGCACGCAACTCGCTGGTTCTGATCTGCGTCTCTTGCCGCTGGATAACAACATAAGTCAACGTCTTATGCTTTGCTTAGTCGTTTCGCAGCGTCGATCACTGGCTTATGCAGGTTAATGGAATTGAGTATGTTTCCAAAACATGAAGTGGGAAATGCGCTCCCAAAACTGCACGGCACACACGCAACTTCAAAGTCGTTATGATCTACTGCCAATTACTGATCCGGTGCAGTTGGTGTGAAACAACTCTCGGAAAGAACCGCACTGCATCCCGAGGACTACCACGATAACACAGCTCAAACGACCGCATATACGAACCACAAGTGTGTTCGTCGCTGTAAATGGTTTTTGGGCGAAGGAAATCAATGAGCAATCGTTAGAACTAAACCGTAAGTCACAACTGAAGGTCAAAGCGTGGCAAAAAAGCAATCCACGATAGAATCACGAAGTCAAATTTAAACGGAATAAAAACAGATACGTAACCTCAGTCATCAGTTTCCGCGGTATGCATGAGGGCCGAAAGCGAACAGTCAATAAAACCAGTTCAATCGAAATACGATAAAATTTCGACCAAATTCGCATTGCTCGCGAGACAGAACGGTCACTCGCTCGACATCGAATAAGAAAAGTCGACTGGATCCGGCTACCTTAGTCCACCTGCCCTCTACTCGTGTTACAATCACCGATAGTTAGGAAGGTGAACTCTTATTATCTTCGTTGGAATTTGTACTTCCTCAAAATTGATCTAAATAAGCGGTGTGATTGGATGTTCACTGGTTATCAGGATCTGACTTTGACCAGTATACACATGTATGTACATATATATTGCCTCAAACAATCGGTGCACACCACTTAAGTCGACGTGACCGTCTTCATTATCAACAACGTCTTACGGGCCACTTTATTGCTGATCCGAATGATTTCTTCCGATTTGTTGTGTTAACCAGCGAGGCAAAAACTAGAGATCTACAACTACTGGGCCCACCAAGCCTTACCTGCTCCGGTAAGGAAGCCGCCGATGTCATCACTGAGTTTTACAGCAAACTTTTTGCCCAGTCAACATTAGCTCGTCAGGTTCCCCTTGAAACTAGAATTGATGGCACTTATACTGTGGATACTTCCTTCTTGCTGCTGCTGGCTGAACTCAGGTGCTTTAGAGACAGCTCTCCTGGCCTCGACGGTATACCTCTCCAAGGCCTTGCGTGAAGCGGCTGAAAAGCTTGCTGATCCACTCAGCTTACTGCTTACGCAACCTGTTCTCAAGAGGCAATATCCAGCAGATGGAAACTCGCGAGTATCGTACTTGTTTCCAAATGTGACAGGCGTAATTGTCCCAGTACTCACAGCCGAAATGCCTTGCTGTCGAGCGTCTGAGAATTTTCAAAGGCGCTTGCGTACGACACGCCTTATTAGTACCTCACCTCTCGTGGTTTCATCTTTAATGTACGACATGGGATTTGCAAGGGTCGTTTATGTACCACAAATCTGCTGATATCCAACGAACAGTGGACTAGAAGCATTCGATCAAAGCGAGGGAACTGACGTCGTATGTTTCGACTTTGCCAGGGCATTCGACCGCGTAAACCATGCCAGTTTAATTGGCAAGCTTTCTGCCATTGAATACATGGCCATCTTTTCCAGCTGCTTGAGACATATCTTGCTAATCATCTAAATAGGGTGCGCGTAAGCGGTGCGTTCTCTACCTGCAGGCCTAGCCTCATTGAAGTACCCCGGGTTTCAACTCTTACTGCGTTGCTATTTTTACATTCAACAACGAAGTTCCTCTGTTTACCCATCTCCATGTTACTACTGTTTGCTGATAACGTCAAATTTGGCACGCAGTGAACACTACCAGAGATAAGCTTATTCTGCAGAAAGATCTTTATATTATATTCGAGTGGTCTCCAGTGAACCGACCTGACCTCATTGCTCTGACCTCATAGGTCTCTGGACGCCACCAATTTCCTCACTAGGTACCTACTTCAGACAGTTTTTATTGAAAAAGACTTAGAAACCCCTGTTCCGCACACTCTCCCAAGCTATGCGACAACTGAAGCAAATACGAAAAAGGCTAGCAACACCGTGGCGTAATTGCAACGTCTTTCTAGCTATTTCAGCCTCCGGTTTTCTCAGCTTCTCTGTAACAGTTTCGTTTAACTGCATCTGGACACTGCGGTTTCGAAATGGCCGTAATGTCTCCAGAAGGACACGTTGTTCCTGGAGATTGTGCAACGTCGTGCTACTTAGGCAGTACGTGGCCTAAACAAATAAGCCGTTTGAGGAAAGACTGAAATCTGTGAACAGGTGCTCTCTAGAGTATTGTCCGCTCAGATGTGACACGGTATTGATGTCTTTGATGACGGAGTAGATAGTGGCTCAATCGGTCGAGTGGTTAAAATGAACGTAATACGGTAAAAACGAAGAAGGTTTGCGACGGCAACGGATGAATGAAAAAGGTATGTGTACAAATCAAACGGAAGACGTATCAATGAAAATGGAACGACTCACTGACAAGTCAAGGTCAGTTGAATTGAATAGGCCACCACACAAGAGAAGGACAGCGCCAGAGAGTAGGTTCGAAATACGACCGATAAACAACTCCACAAGTTGTGTAGGATGACGACCGCTGAGCGTCGGTAGATCAGCAGGTACGTGGAGCTAAAATATTCACCGTGCAATCATTCCACCAGCCCCAAAATCCACATAAAAAGGGAAGACAGAGAAGGTGCGCGGTTACTACCGGTTATACTTGTGACGGATCAAATTCAAAAGGTGATGATGGTGATTTAAAAAAAGTGTACGGATGAGGCTCACAAAATTGTACATACAAAACGTTCGAAAATGAATTACAAAATACAACTATGGACTGTAGACGTTACAAGTCTCTTCATCCCCGTGCCGGATGTTGGTCAACAGGGGAATAGCACGACACTGAGGGGCCACCCCCTAAAACTAGAGGTCCAACATAGCAGACTAGAATGCAGACATAGCTTTTTCTCATTGCGCGTTTGCAAGGCTTGGAATGCTCTACCTGACCATGTTGTTTCTGCTAATTCTGTAGCAACTTTCAAGGCTCGTTTTGACCAAAACCAATTGCATTAGTTCGGATGCTGCACCTTTTTCCCCATTTCAGCCCATTGCTGAGGACCTTGAGATTCTACGCATCGAGATACAGGAACGCTCGAAAGCTCCAGCTTCCGACCTCCGCCCCGAAGAGGAGTTGAAGATGGGAAACACAATCATTAAGCTGTTCCATGGCAGACTGCAGAAAATCGCCGTCGCCCATGTGCGTGTACTCCGTGTAATTAGAAGACAAGCGAACGTGTCATAACGGCCCCTTATTGTAGGAGGTTTCAGTGTTCCAGAAGTGGATTGGAGATTGATGCATGCTGCCAGTGGTACGTTTGGTGAGGCATTGTTAGACCTCCTAAACGAGAAGGCATTACTTCAACACGTCAATGAGGTCACCAGGTGGAGTGATGGGCAAACCACAACGGCTTTGGGCCTAGTTATAACCGGAGACTCCAATGACATTTTGGACTGGAAGGTCGGAGCACCCCTGGGCAAGTGTGACCGCGCGATCATACGTCTGCAGTTCAGCTGTATCTACGCCACTATCCTATCATGTCATACATCCTTTCGAGGCATAAATATCCAACATCTAAGGCCGGGTGCCAAACGGCTGAGTTGGACAGACTGTCATGTTAGCCAAGTTTGGGCCATAATTAAGGATAATCTTATGCAACTAACTGACACGCATGCACCACTAAGACGTAGTCGACATAAAGGCAAGTCCTCTGTGGTGGAAAGAGTAGAGTCGAAAAGGCACTGAGACAAAAAAGGAAAGGCTGGGTTGTATACAAACAGTCTGGAGGGGGATACATCAGGTTTTGTCGTATAAGGCAGCGAGAGATAGATATCCTGAAGTACAAAACAAATGTAGGAAAACGTTTGAGATAAATCTGGCGAAGAACCGTTGTTCGAACCTCAAAGCCTTTCTCAGCTATGCCCAGACCAAAAGGGTCATTAGGGGAGGACTGGGTAGTATTTTTGATAATGAGGGCAATGTTATCGAAACACCGCTACGAAAAAGGACGTTTTCTGTCGCGTTTTTGAGGCGGTACAAATTCCGGACTTTGAGAATACCACAATCGAATTTTGCACAGGGACTGCAAGAAAGCCAACCATAGAGGAAGTTGGAATTGATTGGGAACAGGTTAAGGATAGATTGGATAAACTAGCCGTGGATTAGGCGATGGGGTCGGACTGAATCCTATCAAGGATACTCATACCTCTCAGTGATGTATTACAGGAGCCTCTAACTCCGTCGTTTAATCTCACCGCCGGAAAGCCATCACCTCGGATGATTAGAGGAAGGCAGGGGTTGTACACATCCATGGGAGGGATTAAGAAACACGTAGTGGAAAACTACCGACCAGTAATTCTCACATCAGTTGTCCTGAAACTGCTGGAAAGGGTTGTTTGGGACAGGATTGTGAGGAGCCTTACCGACAATAGGCAACTGTCCGCAGACCAGCTTGGATTCATGGGGCATAGATCCTGACTCACCAACCTGATTTGCTTTCTCGATGTGATAACAGAGAGATTGTAGAGAGAGGGTCAAGTCGAGGTTTGCTAACTTTGGCTTCAGGAAGATATTCTATTCAGTGAACCATCGATCGTTAATCCTTAAGCTAGGGGTCTTTGATCTTCCTCCGAAACGGCTAAGATGGACTTCTTGAGGAATCGCACCTTCCATGTAGAAATAGTAGGGAAAAGGTGAATAAAAAACACATTGGTTAGTAAGAAACCTCAGGGAATCGGTGCTTGGACCACTACCATCTTCATGTGCATCGGCGATCTCGCTAAAAACCTGAAATGTCCCTGCTACATCTTTGTTGATGTTGGGATTTCGAGAAATCCTAATAGCACGCGCATGCAAAAGAACTTGAGTACCGTTCAGAAGTGTTCGAGTGAATGGTGGCTATCCTCCACTGTAGACAAGTGCAATCAGCTGCTTGCTGCGGACCAGCCAAGGTCGGTCAGGTTCTTTGTCACGGAGGATGAGGAGAGGGAGCTGAGGCGAGTAGAAACAACCGAGGACTTGGGAGTGCTGACAATGGGGAACTTCAAAATTTCGAAACTGTTTAGAGAGGGTCCGGAAAAGAAATTAAGCGCTCAATATGTTGAGAAAAACGCTCACGTCAAGAAGACCGGAGGCGTTGTTGCTCATTTATGAAGCTTAGGTGAAGCCGCATCTGAAATACTGTGTGCTGGCTTGGAGTCCTCATAGGCAAAAAAACGAAGGTGCTTAGGAAAGTTCAGCGTGTTTATAAGGCTGCTGAACGAGTGCGGGATAACTCGTATGGAGACAGACTGAGGAAACTTGGTCTTTTTTCTCTCGCCCGAAGAAGAGTCGAAGGAGACCCGATAGAAACCTTCAAGATTCTTAAGGGAGTGGCCGGAGTTAAGACAGAACCGCTGTTCGGTCTGCATACAAATTCACACCTCCCAGGCCACAGTCTTAAGTAGGAGAAGAAGAGAATTGCTACATCGATTAGGGCCAACTCTTTCTTGTGTCAAGTTATGAGCCATTGGATCATGCCTCGAGAGAGTGTGGTATCCTCTGTCAATGTGACGGAGTTCAAAGGAAAGCTTGACGATTGCTGGCCATCTTTCTTCTCGGACATGTGCGAGTTTTGCTTGCGTGAGTTTCCCTAGCACTTTCCTTCCCATAGATTTGGGTGATTCAATTTTTCATCTTTATTTGCCATTATTGTTATCTCTTTTTCAATGTTGTTCATTGTTTTTATTCATTTATCTACTCACAAAGTTAGTTTTAATATCGGAAAATATAGGTTCTAGGAATCAAATCTTCATTGGTCTTACACTTATCTTTTGTTTCACGTGGTTTCAATGCGAGGATAAATTCGTGTGTATCGGTGTGGGTTATGAACTTGTTGTGTTCTGATGGCACTGCTAGCTTGAACTTCTCAGCTTTTATTTGGTAGTCCTCATGATTACTCATGGATGTGAAGCGTCTGTGGGGGACTAGCTCAATACGAGGGTTATAAATTAGAATAGTTTGTTCGAAATGAAGTCGCTGAATAGCTCACTATGGATAATACCGATCTAGATGAAACAGAAGCACCAAGGAAACGAGGCGCGCTTACCATAAAGTGTATTGCTAAGTCGAATCATTTCAAAAAAGTGTTG
>LOND01005391.1:28236-38886 GCA_014220965.1 Paragonimus kellicotti
CAAATCTGATATAGTCGTTCTGGCCGGAGATATGAATGCCCAGGTCGGCCGCCTTGGTGAGGCCGAGTCTCGTTTAGGTGGCAGGTTTGGGATAGCATCACATCGCTCGGATAATGGCGGGCGACTGTTGCAGCTGTGCGCTGAGCATAAGCTATTTTTAGCCAGCACTAGTTTTAGACATCGTGCGCGACGTATCTGTACTTGTTTCCCACCTTCTCCGAATCAGGCCTGGTCTCAGATAGACCACATAGCTGTTAGTTATAGGTGGCGTGGTTCCATTCAGGACTGTCGTTCTTATTGGAGCACATACTTGGATTCAGATCATGCGTTGGTACGTTGTCGTTTTGTTCTTACTTTTGCTGGGCAACGACCCCACCGACAGCAACGACTGGCTGTTGAGAAACTGGCTATACCGTCGGTAAAGCATAAGTACCAAACCAGCTTAGAAAGCTGCCTTAGTAGTTCTCACTCCGAAGATCCTAATAGCTGCTGGACCGAGATCTCACAGGCAATTTATGAAGCAGGTACTGTAGCATGCGGCACAGGGGTACATGGGCTAAACAAACATTGGATTTCAGAGAAATCCCTGGAGTTGTTAGAAGCCAGACGGAAGGTTCCTTCTGGTAGTTCACATAACAAGTTTAAGAGTGATCTATAGGAAGTTGAAACATAACCTAAAGGCTGATCGTGAGGCTTGGTTAATGGAAAAAGTTAAGGAAATGGAAACCGCTTTTGCTTCAGGGAACATCGGCAAACTCTTTAAGCTGATCCGTGCCACTGGTCCCAGGCGACCGTCTGTCAGTGAAGCTATCAGCGAGGCAGATGGCACACTATCTATAATAAGTCCAGAAGGTTAGAGCGTTGGGCGGAACACTTTGAGGGTCAATTTAGTTGGCCTGCTTCTATTGTTGCCGCCACAAACTTGTGATGTAGCACCCTGGTCGGTAGATTTGGAACCACCCACTGAGACTGAGGTTCGCAATTGCCTTTCGGCTCTCAATCGTAATAGGGCTGCTGGCCCAGATGATCTCGTGCCGGCACTTTTCAAAGAAGGTGGAGAGGCGTTAGTAGAGGCATTGACTCAGTTGTTTCAACTTGTGTGGACGACGGAGACCATCCCTCCGTGCTGGGGTCACTCGATAATAGTTCCATATTCAAGAAAGGAGCCCGGGGCTCTTGCGAAAACCATAGAGGATTAGTTTGACCCCAGTCATTTCAAGGGTTCTGGCATCCATTGTACTTCGTCGACTCACTGCAGTTCGGGAGGTAAACATTAGGGAAGAACAGGGTTTCGCCCTGGGCGGGGTTGTATAGATCACATTTTTACCCTTCGTCAAATTTTGGAGCAGCGTCATGTGTACCGCCGGCCAACAATCGCCGTATTTCTCGACTGTGCGTTCGATTCGGTAGACCGATCTACACTTTTAGAGTCGCTTAAACGCAGGGGTGTACCGACTAAGTATGTGAACATACTGTCGGCGCTTTATTCCCATACTTCAGCTCAGGTTAGGGTTTACGGCGAACTGTCTGACAGTTTCAGCACCAGGATTGGCGTACGTCAGGTTCGTCCGTTTTCATTATTTTTGTACACACTATAACTTTGACTTTTTCCGCCTTGTCTCAGGAGATCATCCTTGCGCGTGGTGATATATCGCAGGAGCCATCAAGCGCACATTAGCGTCCACTGTTTGACAGAACTGTTTATTCCCCCACATTCCTCTGTTTACTGTCGGCGTAATCAGAAGTTGAAGTGGTTTGTGTGTATGATCTCAATCATCACGTATCCCTTTGTCTCAGTGGTCTTCGTTAAATCCCTCAGTTCAGTAGTTTACGGCGTAAACGCTTGTTTTTCTGCCATATCTTTCAGCTAACGAACGTATCTGCGCCCGTTGTAGTGCTCGTTTCACCGTTGACGAGTTTGGAAACGCACTGGTCGTACAGAAGTGCATCTACCACTGGGGTAAACCAGTGCGATGTCGAAGTGAGTTGTATATTGTACATCAGGTGGATATTACGACAATTCTGTTTCTTAGTACGAGGCTTCAACTCTTCACGTACTAACGTTTGTGGATACCACTTTGTTTACATTTATTTCTTACTTATGCTGTCATGCTAATCTGTGCGATTGTGCGTACTCAGCAAAATCGTGCTATTTCCCTGCATATTGGACTGCGTTTCGTCCGAAGATCGAATTCTCAGCGGGCGTCTATCGGGAAACCTCTTTTTTTTTTTAACTTTAGGACCTAATGGTTCTTTTGTATCGGAAATCTACTCGATTAATCGTTGATCCAAACGCCGACACAGTAGACGTTCCAGCAAGCGACCAATCCAAACGTCGCGTTAAGATACCACATCAGGATTGGACGAACAGCTTCAATGTTACACCTTCCGTTATTCGCCAAGTTCTTGTTCTGTACTTGTACCAGTCCGATTACAGGTTGCGTGTGCCACAAAGATCGGTCAATGACAGACTGTGATTTTTGTAATACTGTTGTACATCTTCTTGTCTCATGAATATGAACTGCTTACTGCAACCAGTACGAGGTCTTCTCTTATTACTTGCGTGGGAGGTTTCAATTCGAGTACGATTTCTAGGGCTATTCGAAGTCCCTAATTCCGAGTATTACACTTTTACATGTATATAAGTGTCTTACAGACTAATAGGTATTTGACTTGCAGTCGATCAATGATGACAGTTTTCCCGAAGCTCAGCAAACCGACTGGAATTCTTGTTTTAATCAGACGTCGGTGTAAGCGATACGATCGCTATCTATAGGCGCGCAATCAGAATACGAGTAATAAGGTTACACCTTAGTTCAAGTTACCTATCCAATAATACGGTAAGTGACTTTCGAGACCCATTGTTACTGCCATTAGAGTACGTACTAGATGTTACTCCTGATCATAGTCACCGGTTTTCATATGACATCATCAGTTTGAGCTTGTTGTTTTTAGCATACATTGATCCTGTTCACGGCTAGAGTACACCTAGTATTGATAACTTTAGGAAACAATCCTGTCCCCTTCGGAACGCTTATCAATGCATGTCTTGTGTACATTTTCAGTTTCACTTGACGAAACGGTAGCAGGAGTGATTCTTTTCACAAAGTATTCGTCGTTCTTTCGCCCTAATCGTTCTCCCTCTTTCCTGGTAGCTTCATGGGTATCCGTGCCACGTCTTACTAGCTCGTGTTGTCAAAAGAACTCTCTACCTGTTGTTTGTTGAATGGGATTAAAAATTTTGATGAATGTTTGTCAGATGTCTTCATGTTACCAGAGAGCCCAATTCACTGTTTCTTAGATCGAGGGGATGAGAAGACAATGTTCGCGAGCACTATTCAAAACTAATATTTTTGGCATTTTCATTTGGCCAGTGTTTTATTCAACACAGTTTTCCTCGTAACGAATCTCATGGAGTTACGATACTACAAATACTGGACTATTTCAGCTAAATGATACATATCGCCAAGAAATTTGTTTCCATCTTCGCATAAGGGTGACTCCAATGGGGAATAGTAAAATTGATAAAAAGTACATCAAAACGTGATTGATTACGAAGACGTTCACATCAAACACGTAGCTACTGACGCTTTCGAAATTCGGTTGAACGAATAACTATAGCACTGAGTGGGACGTTGTGACTGAGTGAATGACTGATTTTATCAAATAATGTGAGACGCCCGTGACAAAACCAGATTGTTTTACTCACTGCATACGAACGGTCATTCGGTTGGTGTAAGCCGGTAAAATGTGCGTATCGAATCTGCACGAGCTGAAATGCTTTAAGCCACTTTGCCCATATGTTTAGTTCAAGCGTGTAGCATAATAATAATAATAATATAATAATATATTGAACTCCCTTTTATATTTTGCTGTTATCCGTCTAGCTTTCGGTTTGGGCATTGAGTTACGTTACTTTTGCTGTCAAGCCGAAGTTGGCCAGCCCGGTTGTCAGCTTTGTGTTGAAGGGCATGTTCACGAAGCGAACAAATGGTTCGATACTGAAGGCTTCGTTGCCACTCTCCCACCGCTGGTTCCACGCCGGTCTGATGAAACAACAGTCGACGAGGAAGTTGTTGCATCCGATAAAACCTTCGATGATCAATCCGGTGAACGTGTACGCGCTTGATTGCGAAATGGTCTACACCACTGCCGGTTGTGAACTGGGCCGAGTGACAATTGTGGACTGTCAACTGCAACCAGTGCTTGACTCAGTCGTTCGGCCTTATGGTACCATAATCGATTGTAATACACGGTTTTCCGGACTCACTCGTGAGGAGCTGGAACAATCTGACACACGAATCACGGACATACAAGCCAAACTTTTACACTTGTTCGACTCGGACACAATTCTCATCGGTCACAGTTTGGAGAGCGATCTGGTTGCGTTGAAATTAATTCACAGTAAAATTGTAGACACATCAATCATGTTTCCTCATCGATTCGGACCTCCGAAAAAACGTGCTTTGCGGAACTTGGTGTGTGAACTTCTACAACGTATCATTCAACAAGATGGTAAGTTTACGTATAATTACAACTGACTGACTTCAAGCCAGCGCCAGTTGCCTCCCGATTATTTTTTAAAATGATGTCGAAATCCTATAGGCCTCACAAAACCTATGCGTAAGCATTAGTGGTTTTTAAGTCGGCGTAACTCTTGTGTCTCAGTTTTACACAGCAGTGTGTAATCGTTGCTGGTTACTTTAATGCGATTCCACCCGATTTTTAGTAAATACTGAATCACACGACCTTTGCTGATTGTTATGAGCAAGTTTTGGTGGCGATGCAAGGTAAAATCTGCTGTTAATTACTCAGTTTTCTGTCCTAATGTTCCGCTTTTACGGTTCGCAGTTCAAACTTCAAAGAGGGAGTATGTCGTTGACGAATAAAGTCTATGCTCACTAATCCGAATCCGTTCAATCTTGCTTATTATCTATCAAGATTGGACAATCATAAAGTGTATACTTTGTACGCATGGGTGGACGCAGGCGCGTCTGGAGTATGTACGCCTAACTATCAACTGCACTTGTCTTTCCAGTCATGAGTTATTGAGAACACACTTCTTGACATCATGTTAACGTACGGTATGTTCCTCTTGTTTTATGCCAACTCTTGTGTGCATTCTGAGTGTGTCACAACGTGTGAGGTGTTTAAATTTCGATTAGTCGATACACTGGTTGGTTAAGTGCCTCTGATTGCTCGCTCTGTTGCCGGCTGGAGCTCTTGATAACTGGATGGTTCCCGACCGGATTTAGATAGCCTGATAACATTTAGCCCACACACATCAAATTTTAAACACCTTCTGATGTTGCAGCTTAAAACACGTTCTAACGAATTCTCGTTCGCGATGTATACCCTTCAGTAAACAGCTCTAAACAGTTGGCTCTCTTACGAACTCGTCAATGGTTTCACATTCTGATGAAACGTTTGCGTCAGGGTGATAACAATTGTGTCGGAGTATTTTTTGATCCCAGCAGTTGTGAAGTATAATATCTCCTTTCGTAGCATGATTGAAGACATCCCGTAGCGTTTAGGAAAGCCACAGAGAATGCTTCACAAACTTGAAACATTACAACGATTTAGTTCGTCAGCCTAATCAACCAGTCCGTGATCCCACCTTGCTAATAATCGTTGTGACGTTTGTTCACGTGTCACCGGAGTGTATCGAATGTTGCTCCGAAGAGTCTCATAGGATGTCACTTTCGAGCCACTGTTACGTGCAGTCTTGAAAGTTAGATTTCAAAATATTAGCAGATTAAAGGAGTTGTCGACCGTGCATTCGCAGATATTGCCGCGTCGGACAGTAGTGATGCAACTCAGCTACCTTGGTAACCACGAAGGTCTCATCCTGGCATCCATCGGTTTCATTGGACGGCGCGATCGGCCTCAGAATGGTCGGTGAGCACATCGTGATTCTACTCTGAGTGTTTGTGCGGCACGCACCCTGCTGTTTTGATTGTTATATTTATAGTTCTGTCTTGTTGTTTGTTAAATGACCTTCGACAGGATGAGATTCATAGCGCTCCTGCGTGATATACGAAAATAGGCGGGTGTATGACGAAGACTGAGTAAGCTGTAAGCACCGATATATAGTGAGTACACACGTTGCACTACTGATCACCACTACTAGCGTTGCTCTCTATATTTGTACACGACACCGGCTTGTATTCTCAATGCTGAAATTGCGTGATCCGGAAAACAGGCTACGCCGACTATGTCGTAATGGATTGCATTGTCAAGTCACCATTTCTTTACCATTTCTTTATAAGGATGGTATTTCTTTCCCAAACTAAGGTCGCCGTTTCGATTTGTGGTTGATGCAGATATCGCTGTGCAATTTAGGTCACTTAACCGCAGCCACCTTCGAATATCATTAGTCACGTTGAAGCTGGACAGATTTATGTAGAAAATCTATGCTGTCTGTCGTTCCCGAAGATACTAACACAGTGGAACAGTTTTTTCATGATACAACGCAATATAGTGAAGACCAACATGTTTGATCTGTTGGGGTTTTGAAACGCTCATTCGAAATTGATTTCTCAACTACGGTTAGGAACAAGCAAATATGACATCGCACATCGATGTACCCATGTGTTTCTGAATTATTCAATGCTATTTTGGTTTATCTCTGGTTTTTGTTGTGGATTTTCCATCTTATAATTTTTCACCGTCTACTCCCGTAGACGCAGGTCACAACAGTCTGGAGGACGCCGTGGCGTGCATGCAGCTGGTGCAATTCAGAGTCAAAGAGAACTTGCGGCGAGGCAAATGGGTGGTCAAATAGAGCCGAGTTTCACTGTACGAATAGCCTACGATGGTCAACACAGCGGATCTCCCACTTTTTAGACTGTGATTGGATTCACTTTACGTTCATTTTGTCGAACAGATTCATCCTCCTCATCCATCGTCTTTTTACAGTCTTAATGAATACATGGGCGTTTGTACGTGTAGGTCCTATTCTGTTGGGTTCCGTGTGAAAAGTTTAGGCTGCTTTATCGTCGAAAGAAACGTCCACACACTATGAATCTTTTCTGATACACCGATTGGATGCACTGTTGGCGCACATCAGGAAGGCTGCTTCCGGTAACTTGTTTCGTTCAGCAAGACGTTTTGGCTAGCAGTTTTGAGGGTCCTAGAGTAAAACCGGGCGGTTTTCTGCAGAAAACTCGCAAAACCACTTGGCTACGGATAACATTTTTTGACAGGCCTCAGTGGTATCGCAACTGACCTGGACCACGTCGCGATGACGTTCAAACTTTTGTTGATGGCTGATGTACTTTAATTTATTCGGTTGATTGTGCTCGTTTGACCATCCACTCGCATAGGATGGCTACGCTTCTGGTAAATCGATTGCTAGGTCACGCATTCATTGTTACAGTCACAGACATTGTGGTGTCGGACTCGGATGCTTCGTGTCCTGACCTCACATGTTCGAATGAGTTGAAGCAGTGGGCTGTAGCGAACGGATGAGTACACTGCTGAACAAAAGGTGCTTTGTCCATACACCCCAGAAACTTTGCTTTTAACCATTCGTTTAAGCAGGTTTTGTAAGCACATGTATCTATAGTTGAAGATCAAGAGCTGTTCGTAAGAGTTCCACGTTCAACGACCGTTTTCGAATTAATTTGGAAAGCGTACTGAATTTTTAAGTCAACCGAATAAGTGCGAAACAGCAAGTTTGGGCTGCCCATCAGTTTTCTTGCAAGAAAACTAATTGGGTTGCAAGCCTAGTGCTCCAGCCGCGATTTCAACAATAGAAGCATGTTCCGTTTCGGGTGAGTTGAGCTTTACCTAGTTATTCGTGGCTACACAATATTACGAGAAGAAACCTTTGTGTATATCTTTCACTCGCACGCATAAAACGAGACCAGATGTAACTGGTCTCATAAACTTTTAGAGACAAGAGCCGCTGTCTTTTGGGAAGTCCCCTGTACTACATGACGTTTTGGAAGAGTTCCAAGAAACTGCTAGGTGACAGCATTGCGAAATGATATGTTGGACAAGACATCTGCCTGAAGTTTTGAAACTCTAATGTAACTGTTTAGACCGTGTTAACATTTGGGAGCTTATTCAACGGGCTTACGTGGTGATTATGCTTATGTGTCTTGACAGCGGACGGTCGACGAACCGTTTCGTTTCGCTTCGTCGGCGTCGCCGGTGCTAGATAGCGATGCGAGTGAGCGTCTACAGACGCGATCGTGCTATGCTGTCCACGGGTCTTTCAATACACATTCAATCGGCGAATGGCAAACCGGTGATCGCCAAGACTGTTTACCCTGATGTCACGCGCAAGCTCTTAATAGCATATACTTGCACTGTATCCATGGCTACCATTTAAAGGTTTATGCGCAACTCAGCAGAACAGAGTAAAATGGCGTATTCGAGTTCAGCGCTGAATACGGTGTGAATGTGATCGGTCACCGGAATTGCTGCTCATCTTGGTGAAAGGCGGGTGTGCGAATGGTAAGAAGATCAAACGGGACGCGTAGTGAAGTAGACGTAGACACGCTAGTTTGTTACGTCGTACCAAAAAATAGGTAGGGCAAGTGTGTGGCTTTTTGCTTATGTTTCTCGAAGATTGGACTACTGATTGCTTTAGTAACCCTTGAACAGGACCACTAATTTTGCCTGACTTCAGCTTTTTCGCGTGAATTGCAACTAAAACAGATGCGTTAGAGCATCATCGAGTATTCGCTGACAATGGAAATGGACGAGACCGAGAAATTACTCTGAGTAAATGAGGACCTGTTTAGGACAGACGCGACGTCACTCACCTTTCATCGCAGCTTTCGCATTCAGACAGACTTTCTTACCAATTTCTGTCGGAAAGGAACACTAGACTTGGGTTTCGTTTTTGGTAGGCCTTGTCCGTAGTACATATTGCTGTGAGGACCGAGGCTGGCTGTAAAGTCTGAATGCAAAAACTGTGGTAGGATGTCAGTGGTGTTCAATGTATACCAACTGAATCCCCGTCTGTTTGCCGTTACTCTAAGTCGTTCAACAGAGAAAAGCGGGTTGTTATCAGTACAAACGTAGAGATGGTCAAGGTTTTAACAGCGAAGCCTCTTTGTTCAGGGCAAGTTACGGTAAGAGTCAATTTGTTGTTGAGTTGTGTGTATTATCTAATACAGGTCACGTGGACAAAGATCACATTGAACCAGATAGTGGGTTAATGTGGATTAACATTGGTCAATTGTAAGCGCTTATTCGTAATACTCAGTAGGCGGAAGCGATCAACACTTGTGTCGCTTGTTCACTGGTCACACAATTCGTCTCGGATAGGCACAATTACAGTTGCTGGTGGTTTAATTCCTTAGTAGTGAAACACAACATGCTGTGACGCCTGCCACGTTGACGTGATTTCCACCGTATATAAAACAAATGCGAAACGCACGTGCACACTGAAACATTTTTTGGTTCCCATGTATCACGCACATAACTGATGTATTGCCCCCTCGTATGATTAGCGAACCAGTATTTAGTTTCTCGACCCAAAGTAAGACCGCAATCCGACCAGGTCAATCAATCCGGGTTTATTAGTTTGTCGAACGTGTTGCAAGTTTCTGTGGCCTAACTGCCGCGTGAGTTCTAGAGTGACTGGCTTTGCGAACATCTACCAGAAGGAGCTCCGGCGGCGATGTGCACTGTCTAATCACTTTGTTAGTACATCTCATGACCCGAGTGCGAAGTCTGTTCGATACATGAGACCGGAGGCAGTGAGCATGAACTCACGCAGAAAGACCGGTGATTATGGTGGTTACAGGACATCGGAACACTTATACGCTTCGACCAGAAGGAGCATGATCGAATAACGGACGTTGCAAAGATTTCACAAACAACGAGGCGATGGACCTCATGCTATCTTGATGTTGTACAGGCGAAATGTCAAAATAACCAACAGAGGATCCTCGGTACTGAAATAGACGACTGACATTTATGGTTGTTAGTGGGAATAAACCCGGATGTTATAATGATATTGTGAAAGCATCACATCACGAACAAAAGGTTTCGTATATGACCTACCGAAGAAAACCTAAAGGCGTGCTATTTCAGTCTACGACCGATCAAATGTTCTGTTCAACTCCTCGTCATCATCGATCGCAGTATGTCAGTGCTTAACTGTCACACAGGTAGTGAAAGCCTTAGCTTTAAACGATATAAGAAAGGGACTTCGTGTGCATCTGTAAAACAGCTTCTTTACGTCCTTACTGAGCTTCACTGTCTCACGTGAAACATCCGCCGAATCTGACCTAGTCTAACATAGATCATATAGCTATTAGTTGCGGACTGTATGGCCCTATTCAGGACTGTCGCTCTCATTGGAGCATACATGCAGATTCGGACTACTCGTTGGTAAGTTGTTTTTTCTTGTATCGTTTGTTTTGAAGAGCAATATACACATCGTCGTTCAAGGGGAAAACAAACAGTGACACTAAAATTAAGCAACAGATATGTGAAGAAGTGAATAGGAAAAGCTGTCTGTCAAATGTGGGCCGCTGCATAGTTAGCAACTCTGGACAGTTGACGAGTTCTATCACAAGAATAGCATGTGTTAAAAGTCCAGTCATCAAATGAAAAGTTACTTGTGTATGTAACAAATGGATTTTGGAAAAGGAAATAAATACACGAAAAATAAATAAATAAATAAAT
>LOND01005392.1:11695-33039 GCA_014220965.1 Paragonimus kellicotti
GAAATATGAAAGACCCTGACCGCTCCACTGAGCAAAGTGGGTGGGTAGGTGTCGCCTGCCTGGATGGGGTCCTCGTGATCACTCAAATCGCTGGTTAGAAACGCTATCCGAGATGGCAGTGTGTCGCAGTCAATGGCGTATCTGCATCCATACCATTTCTAGTTCTTCCGCTTAGTCTTCTTTTGTTAACGTTTAGCCGTCTTGTAACGTTTTCTTCTAGGATATTCCACGTCACTGTTGAGGTGAGCGGCAGCCCGAGCCACAATACCTTCTTGGTGAAGTTCATGGCGGCTATGATGATGTAATTCCTTCGCTGCTGTGTCAATTTCCCGATTATAGAAACTCGTCAAGGAACTCTACATCATCAGTATCAACGTTAATTCTACGTAATCATAGCAGTCCTGCAGGAACATTACGCCCTGAAGTACCACAGCGTATTTCGAAGTAGATGGCATTAGTTGTGCAGTTCGAAAATTGCTAAACACAGGGTTATCAACACCAATCAGTTTGCCACCACGTACGATTTCCACGCAACTAGTATGTTAATGCTGTAGAGAGTCACACATGAGCTGGCCTAGAAAAAAACTAAACACAATATGAGTAAAGTGGACGGCATCAATGAAAACCACTATTGTTATTGACCAGCACGTTGCGGGCGTTCACTTTACCGACAGCACGGGAATAAAGTGCCTACAGCATGTCCAAACAATTGTTCGATATACACTAGATACAGAGAATCTAGAAATGTGAGAAACTTTGTACTCTGGATAAAAATCATTGACAGTGAGAAGTGATAAACATCATATAATGTCCTCTGTAGTAACATTATTAAGTTATTTCAACAAAAACCATGTGTCCCAGATCTTATTACCATAGTAATGGGGCATGGTACATCAGTGGTTCTCACTGATGCTTAATTGTCATAAAACCATGAGGAAAAATGTAAGCTCCGCGTGAATAGGATGCATGAATCGATAGTGTAACTTATGCACTACATGGTGCACGTTTTTCAGCATACCAAAAGTGAAGGTTTCTTGACACTTATGTGGTTGTCTCGCAAGTATACTAAGTATCTCATACGTCGAGCTGGCGAGTCACAGAACGAGTTGCGTTTTTAGCCCCTGGACGGTTATTACAAAAAGGTTAGCCTGACTAAAAAAAGACCATCAAAAATGTACAATTGAGTGCGACTATCAAAGATATTAATTATGGTGGCTACAAAGTGCAAAACTCACTTTAGAACTACATAAGATATTTCTGACAATGAAACGACCAACCTGAAACAAATATCCGTTGGAGAGAACTGAGAAAGCACATGATGAGTAATGTATAGTTCGTAACCCCACAAAAACAACAACAGTTGTGACGGCCAGCAAACGTATGTACCGGCTAGATCTGATCGGCAAGTTTATTGTTAGTCTAAGCAGATGATTCAGTCACCGAAACCGTTCTGCAATTCAACATTTGTATCCTGTAGGTGAAAAGACTTTTCAGTTAGAACAGTGACCAACGTTCCAGTATTTGGGTATATTGGCTACCATCTTCACAGAATGAGTATGTATATTCAGCACAATCACTGTGTATATTATAACAATTACTTTCATGTCACACATCAAGTTCAAAAGACTATGTACGTTTTGTAGAAATAAGTCCCCAGATCCTGATGTCGTATCTCTCTTTTAGTACCAAAGAGTTGTCAGGAACACTGTGAAATTTTAATTCGTTTTTCTGGGAAGGCAAGCTCCCCAAAACCTCAGAGCTTTGTCCATTTTCATCCAACTTCGAAAGCAGTATTTGCAATAAGTTTATTAATTACAGATCGATTGCGTTACTACCGTTTGTTTTGATAGTCACGGAGATCATAATTGATTACCAAACAAGTAAGCAGTTCATTCGACTTAAATTTCTATCCGACAGTCAACATGTATTTCGGAACGGACTTGTGTGTGTTACTAATTTACTGGCTATCCGGAAGGTCGGACAACGACAGGTGATGACGGCAAACAAGTCGAAATGTTTATTATAGAATTCTCTAAAACATACGGGTAAGCCGTTCAATGCATTGTAGTAGCTCCGTACTTATGGCACAGAAAATCAACTTCCAAGGCTCACCAATTACCACCATGCCCATCGCTTTACTATCAAAGTAAACGAGACTTTTTGAATTGGTCTAGTACGACCGAGGTTCCATACTAGGAATCCTGCTCTGAATCCTAATTGTGCTCCAAATTCAACAGCTAGCACTTTCCTGTTTACTGCTATATACTGATGACAGCTGAGAATTTGGCCGCATGTTACACCATGAGGACACAGACAACCGGCTCCTGTTCGAAACAGTCAAGTGTAAACTGATGTACCACTGTTATTCGGGTGACACAGATCACTGTCTGGAAGACGAGGAACTAGGTGGCACTACAGGCGAACACGACTTAAGCACGATTGTCTCAAGTGACCTTAGCCTGTATTCCAGCAGTGGGTCAACTGTCAAGAAAACCAACTTGGTATTTGGATTACTCACCAGTCTGTTCAAACGAGTTCACTCAGACTGGTTTGTTATTTTGTTCAGTTTGGCTACCGCACTCTCAACTTCAACTAACTTTCCAAGTAGACAATGGTCTGCTCCAAATCTGTAATTTTTATGACCTATTTGAGTTGCTCTACTTTTAATTTATATCTCGCATGTACTCTGTGTAATTGTAATAGCTCGGTGAAAATCACAGAAAAACAGATGTTGCATAATTGAGTCTTTGTTCTCATTAGTGTGTGAAGAACGTCATTCGTGTAGTGAAAGTACAACGCAGAGTTGTAACACGAAGTATGACACTGGGTTTTCAACCCTACTCAAATAGACTGTGCCAACTGCGGCAGTTCTCAGTATGCTATCAGCGTACCAGAGAAGATCTGGTGTTAGCATATAGCACCCTCCATCAACCCTAACATCCCTCAAGAAAAATACCCACACATAGAGATAAATATCATCTCATAAAAGTTGTAACACTAACTAAGTCGTCCAGGTGTGCCCAGTCTGTAACAATCCACCACAGTCTGCCACAACTGCATCATCGATAGTTGAATTCAAGCTCAGACTTGATGCACACAGCAAACACAGTCTTCAGAGAACTTGCACACCAAAAACATTGCTTGTAGAACGAAGATATCCTCAACCCCAACCAGCTGTTGTATGTTGTAATGCAACTGTTATATAGTTAACAGGCAGCGGTTGTGTTTTTATCCTGTTTACTGTCCTCTGACTATCTCTTTTGAAGTCTTTATACTACCGACAGTAAAAGTTGAACAACTTTCCGACTCGTCTTTTCCTTCTAAACCGTTCCACACGGAATCAGATAGAATTGCGTGAACTTCGTTGCTCTTTATGAAGTAATAAGAACTGACGAAACTCCAGTTCAGCAGGTAGGACATAGGAGATTTGAAGCATAATTCTTGAGTTTATGTGTACGAGCTTTGATCATCAAACCCATCAAACAATGATGTAAATGACTCTTGCGCTACTGTCGATGATGACACCAAGTCTTCCATGGGTCTAGGAATCCTAGAGAGAAAGTGAACTATTCGCATATACACTGCTTTGAAGTGAGGATTGCCATTGACGGTCGCGCATCTGAGCTATATTAGTAACTGTGGTTTACAAAAATAAGTAGCAGGTAAACCGGACAGCTCAGTATAACCGCACGATAAATGGTTGACAATCATACATGGAATCAGAAGGGTACTGACTTGCAGCACAATCTCATGTTGTGAGCTAAGAATGTGTGTGGCATAACAATCGTTTATTCAGAAAACCGAGATAGGTGCCACTTCCTTCAACAGCACATTGGACACAAATATTCGTTTGCACATAACGAACATCTCGAGGTGCCAGAGATATCAGCAAGTTTACGTATGGAAAACAGTTGTTAGTTTCAATAGCCGTTGCGCTTCCTTCTGCTCATAGGCTGAAATCGATCAGCCGTTTTGTGGTTGGCCTGCAAACGAGCAAGCATCGACCACAGTCCCAGAATGGGTTGAGAAAGGGTTTTGCAAACGGTTGCTTGAGCAGAAGGAAGCGCAACGGCTAAGGAAACTAATTCACATACCTTCCTGCAACCCCGCTGACCGTGACCCCGTGGTCTAGTGGATAAGTGCTTGAACTACAATCTGCCACTTATTCACCGGTCGTGGGTTCGATTCTCCGGCGTGCGTGGTGCTGATGAGACCCAACTAGGTCGAAACAGCTGTCCACCACTTCGCTGGTGGTCACTGGGATCAAACGTTTACAAAATACTTGTTGTTGCGGAATTATACACCAGTGTATCTCGATTACTTCGAAACTTGAGTAAGTGTCTCCGCCTGAATACCCATGTAATCATCCATTCTCTTTACCCTATCAAAGTTCCTAATATGTTATGAATAGGAATGCCATCTCATTGTTCTCATATAACAAGCGTCCCAGAAATAACACTACGGACTAGGTTGAAACCAGGTTCCAATGGATTGCATCATCATTACAAGGACGGTAGCTCGAACTGATGCAGAACAAACACATTATCACAAAGAGAACATTACGTTTTTATAAGACGAAATGAAACGGAGAGTGGAGACTTAAATCATGAGGACAACTATACATAAGGTCAAACATACAACCTCCAGTTGCCCACAAAGCAATAAAATAATCAAACTGTTGAAAACTTGCTATCTTTCAAAATAAAATCAAAAGCAGAACTTGTGGCACAACAAATCTCAGTTTATTGAGTTTCTATTGGTTATTTTATAGACAAGATGCATCAGTAAAATGAAGAATTACAATTGGTACCGACGCTCGGCTTTCTACTTGGTCGGCTCAACTCCGCTTGTAGCTCGTTTGTTTTAACGTCGTGACGCACTTAAACAACTTGTTTTACTCCGATGCTCGTTATAACAAAATCCAGATTCTACGTCAATGTCTCATCCGGACTGATGAGTGCTCTGATTCGCCAATTTGCTCACGTTGTCAATACTGACTGACGGTAGCCTTCCGCGAATCACTGGTTGATTCCTTATCCATGAGTTTATCAAATCCGATTCTTTTACACGAACCGTGAGTGAAAGTTAGGCGTCATCACTCTCACTTCGCCGCGTCGTTAGTCATAATTCGCGGACACCTCGGCTGAACAACAACAATAATGCCAGTGAGCAAAACTGATAGCCATCCTTCCCAATATCTCTGTCAGGGTTAAGGCCATTTCTCAAAGCACAATGACAAGCCATTGTGCTACAGTTGATGAGGAATTCCTCGCTTTCCACTGACGTATTAGTGGTTTTGTTCTTCACTTGTTTTTCAACTCCTGATATGGCATCAAGACGACAAGACAACACGCATTGCAGGACGCCGGCATGTCGTTTATTCTCATTAGTCGATTACATAAAACTTAGTTCTATAAGCTTAGCGCCTGGCGACAAAACACCTAAACAAACGAAAGTCACATAAGTGACTGGTTACTTGGTTGCGACAAATCACATTCGCTCGATGTAGCATTCTTACTGGACTCTGTAATCCCTTGCCTTGAACAGGCACGTCATTAACTGTGCCTATGAGACCACTGACATTGTAGAAGAACCTACAGGTTTTGAAATGTAAGCTTGTGATCGATGAGTGAATCACTCTAATAGTCACCACTGGACACAACAGTCACCAGCCACTGAATGTGTGAGTCACGATGTATCCAGTCCGCCAGACTTACAGATGCTGATCTCCTACTGAATGGCTTCATGTCTCCTAACCGAGTATTCACTTGGGCACATTGTATCTTACGCCAGTCGGCCGCAAAGTCGGCAAAAATTGCTCGATGTGACAGAAGATCACACGACACAACCATCTAGGTCTAAGTATATGTGAAAGTTAAGTAGAGGAACGCGCTCGACATTCAATAGCAAATATCGGCGTCGTGATTTATCTGTCGGTGTCGTCCGATGTCAGTAATCAAACGTGAACGTCGATTGTCAACTATTTCAAGACAGTTTACTGCTACTCTGAGCGGCCAGGATTCGCAAAACTAAGCTAACATCTCTCATAGTCGCCTGAAAGGTGCGGCCCCTGAGTCCCAATGAAATGCAGCTCCGTCACGACAAATTAGCGTGAACGACTCTAAACCTGGAACCACAAGCCTCTTCTTCATTTCCTGTAATTCAACAGTAATTCCCGTTTTCAAAAAGGAGGCCCGAAGTCTATGTGACAACCACAGAGGCATCAGTTTGGTATCTGTTGCGTCCAAGTTACTCACTGGCCTCATTTTACGTCGGCTCACTAAACCCAGAGAAAGTCAGATACGTGAAGAACAGACAGGATTCCGATCCGGTCGGGGTGCGTTGACCACATTTCACCTTGCGACGAATTGTGGGATACTCTTACAGACAGCCGACGGTGGTGATCATTTTTAACCTAAAGGCTGCTTACGATTCAGTTGATCGTATCGTTCTCTGAAACCCTCTTCTTCCCAAAGGAGTAAGAGAGAAGTAGTGAATCTATTGAGATCACTGTATGCTCACTCTGCAAGCAGGGTGAGGGTTTATGGACAGCTGTCTCGGGCGTTCATCACTTCTAGTGGTGTTCGTCAAGGGTGTCCGATTTCCCCCTTCCTGTTCAATTTTGTCATGGACGACATTCTGGAGGGTGCGCTTGAGGAGTCCAGTGAACCTAGTGTTGAGCGCTAGGTCGATCGACCTGGAGTCTGCGGATGATACTGTCATACTTAGCCCCTCTGTTCAATAAACATACAGACATTGTCTGAACAGTGAGGGATTTCGTAGAATGCTGCTTCGCCCTTCATAAGTGCAAGTGTACTTCAAACGGGCATTTACAGCTCCTACTTTCTTTATTGCAGGTAATCCGCTTGAGACTGTGGACAGTTTCACCTACTTGGATAGCATTATCTCGTCAGCTTGTAATATTGCTGATGAGATTCATCGTGGATAGCAAGCCATAAGTTGCCTTTTCCAGCTTGTCTCATCTGTGTCGCCGAAAAGACGTTCGATTGTCGCTTAAAGGAAGGATATACAATGCTTGTGTACGTTCTGTTTTGCTCTATGGTTCGGAGACGTGGCCTGTTCGCAAGGAAGATATCAACAAGCTTGCTGTGTCATTGGACCATCATATATTATTATCCGTCGACATTAATTTATGAACCGATCGGTGAGGCTACGACAGCGCTCGCCGTTGCGTATTCGGAACGCTCGGATGCGCGATCATTGCGTCAACGAACTCACTGCCGTCTGCGATGGTTAGCCAAACCACTCCGTATGGCAAGCTGAGCGTTTACCGTTGCCGGGCATTTATATACTGTAAGGCCCACAGTGGTGAAACACGTGTGGTCAGCCATCAACTGCTGAACAGAAATATGAAGACCCTGACCGCTCCACTGAGCAAAGTAGGGTAGGTGTCGCCAGTCTGGATGGAGTCCTCGTGATCACTCAACTCGTTTGTCAGAAACGCTATCCGGACAGTGCCGCTGTCAATGGCGTGTCTGCATCGAAATCACTTCTAGATCTTCCGCTAAGTCTTCTTTTGTTAACGTTTAGCCGTCTATGTAACGTTTCTTCATGTTGATATTCCACGTCACTGTTGAGATGAGCGGCAGGCAAGCGCAATACCTTCTGGTGAAGTTCATGGCGGCTATGATGATGTAATTCCTTCGCTGCTGTGTCAATTTCCCGATTATAGAAACTCGTCAAGGAACTCTACATCATCAGTATCAACGTTAATTCTACGTAATCATAGCAGTCCTGCAGGAACATTACGCCCTGAAGTACCACAGCGTATTTCGAAGTAGATGGCATTAGTTGTGCAGTTCGAAAATTGCTAAACACAGGGTTATCAACACCAATCAGTTTGCCACCACGTACGATTTCCACGCAACTAGTATGTTAATGCTGTAGAGAGTCACACATGAGCTGGCCTAGAAAAAAACTAAACACAATATGAGTAAAGTGGACGGCATCAATGAAAACCACTATTGTTATTGACCAGCACGTTGCGGGCGTTCACTTTACCGACAGCACGGGAATAAAGTGTCCTACAGCATGTCCAAACAATTGTTCGATATACACTAGATAAGAGAATCTAGAAATGTGAGAAACTTTGTACTCTGGATAAAAATCATTGACAGTGAGAAGTGGTAAACATCATATAATGTCCTCTGTGGTAACATTATTAAGTTATTTCAACAAAAACCATGTGTCCCAAATCTTATTACCATAGTAATGGGGCATGGTACATCAGTGGTCCTCACTGATGCTTAATTGTCATAAAACCATGAGGAAAAATGTAAGCTCCGCGTGAATAGGATGCATGTAATCGATAGTGTAACTTATGCACTACATGGTGCACGTTTTTCAGCATACCAGAAGTGAAGGTTTCTTGACACTTATGTGGTTGTCTCGCAAGTATACTAAGTATCTCATACATGAATTGAATATTTTGAAGGAACCCTGAGCAGATGCTACGCGAGCATCTGAGGTAGTAAATTTTGAGAGACGCATTTGCTGGAGAAATTTGTGATGATGGATGTATGAAATCTCGAGTAGTAAATACCTTGAGAATGCGATATTTTGGAGAAAGAGCATTTCCAGGAACGAAGGAAGGAAGACGTCCACTGAATTATTTCTTGAGAACCGTATTTGTCCTCATTCAGTTTGATTCCCTTCCATTCTGTATGGATTATAAACAGTCACATCGACAACGAAAGTTGCACCGTCTATGAATGTTAGGACGTCGGATTTAAGAAGAGTTAGGCGTGAGGATATAGGGCTCCGGGATAACTGAGAATTTCTTGTTTCTCAACTGACGAATTGGTAATGCAGCTACAACGTTGTATCATCTGCATCTGTCAAAATGAGTAGGAAATCATGATTGGAGTGTGTGAAATAAACTTTCGTGACCAGTACAAAATCGGTATTTTAATTTCTCTATTTTGAGCAGGCAAGTGAGCGACTGGGTTTCGTGGACAACACATCAGCTTGCGGGTGCATCGCTCTGATTTATAGAGGAGAATGGTCCTGGTTGGGCTCAGTAACCAGTCGTGTGATGTGGCCGTCGTTGGAAATGTTGCAAACGGGTATCATCTTGGGTGTATAGAAGGGGGCCTACCTCCATGCCGCGTTTGTTCTCCTTTGGTTAAAACGATCGCTCAGGCTGGTGAGACCGGTGTGAAAGGAATGTGATGAAATGACCGATCGCGTAGGATAAGCTGCAGAAGAGCAGTTTTTGATGACGAGTGTTTTTCGATGCGAGATCTGCTCAGAAATGTACGACTGGAAATAGGATTATCTCGGAGCCGTCAGAGTTGATATTGGAGTAGAATAAAGCCTCGGACGTGTAGCTGTACAGTCGTAGCTATTTCCTAATGTTAATCCTCAGTGTAAGATCTGAAGACATCTTCTGATGGACGGCTGAATATAAGTGTATGGGTTAATTTCAAATAGAAATTGCGTCAGCAAACCCGTGTCCAAACTGGATTTTTACGAGGTCTCTCGCTTGCTGCCTCTCATTAGGATTCCTGATGTAGATCAGCATCTGCGGTTGTTGGCAAGATTGCCCTCTAGTCGAACGGTATATCTAGATCGCTATGGCGTGGTGCATCCTGGCTGCTTCGTTAGGAGATGCACCCCCTAACAACTTTTGAAACAAGTGCAGTCCATTTTCAGTGCTTGCCCCTGATCTATGTATGATGCGATCAAGAAGAGCTGAGTAGAGACGATTCAATGTAGATCAAGTAGTGTAGAATTTGTTCGTTTAACGAATTAACGCGGCATCCGCGAATGTTAAGCAATAAAACCTGGTGTAGACTGGGCAAGCGGTGTTTCCGACGTTCATGTTGGGACAAACCAGTCTGGAAAGTAAATTCCATACGGCGCTGAAAGACCAGGAGACTGTAGTTCGTCCGACTTGTACCTGCTGGCCTGTCCGGAAAGTGATTCTATCGGTACCGTTCAATTTGGCCCAAAAGTCCATCGGGATGCGCAAGCCATCACATTGTGTCAAGGCCAGGGCCCGTTGTAACTGCAGTCGGATATCAATAAGTAGGCAGGCTGCGAACAGAAGCGCAAACCGCGCTCGTGACGTGCACTGAGATGAAGTTAGAAGGTACTAAAAACCAGGTCATATCCTTTCATACTTTCTCAATGCAAAACAAGTTGGTTTTCTCTGATTGGATAGTAACCCAGAAGCGGTAGAAACCGATAGTTTCCTGTCAACGATGGTACGAGCATATATGAACAAACCATGTAAGAAGTACACGAGTTGTGAAACTAGTCATATGAAAGTTGAACAGCTGTGCGTGTACGATAGAGCCAGGACGTCAATCGCGCTGTTATTTTGGAGACTGCATTCACAATATTTAAACCACAAATGTGACCAACGAGGGTATACATATCTCAACCTACTGACAGCTTACAATTATCGATTGTAACAACATAACGGTTGGATATAGGGTTTACTTGCTATGAAACCACAATAATAAAACCAAACTCCAGTTTATACGCAAAAGGAGTAATGGCACATAATTTATAACAAAGCTTTAATCCTGCCTCAAATCGTTCACACTATGCAACCAACTTAACAGACAGTTGGAAGACATGTTGCTTGTGACTTGAATTTTCCGCCCAGTTAGTTGCATAAAAATTCGCTCTAATGAGGCCGATTGGACGTCATCGCTTCCAACATGGAAAACAAACCCGACCTACCGATAACTGTTTCGTATTCCTACGTTAAATCACCATCTACCGACATTGTCACCCACACCAGTCGGCATCCGTAATGCATTATCCAACTATACTAGTGCATCTCCTTAAACACTCGATCGATAGTTCCAACTAACCGGTTCCTAACCTCATCGGTCCCAACTAGCTGGCGTCATATGATGCGTACGACTAATCACACACATTCATGATGGAATACCTGAGAAGGTTGTTCACGTCTTCCATACACTGTATGACATCGTTTTGCAGCCACTAAGGTAATAACACTGTCACGGTCACCACGGACGTGCCTGAACATCAGAGTCTGCAAACTCCGTCCTAGCCATACATAAACGCACCTTCATCTCACTTCACGAGCATCCGGCAATCCACGTAATAATTGGTGTCTTCCCCTGAACTAACGAGGCGAAATGGTAAACATTCAACTAATCTGTGCGTGATTGCTTGTTTTAATCATTTTGACTAGTTCTAACACTCTACTTATACATCTCAAAAAGTAGTTAAAATATAATAAACATTTGTGCAAAATTTGGGCTAAGGACGTCTCAACACCGAAAAAGCTAACGGTTCAGCGTGATCTAGTGAGCGCATGACGAAAACAACACCGGATGAATAGGACTTACTGTCACTCATCACCCACCCTGTTTTGAGACCGAGCAGTTCGCAAACACTACATTTCACACACATTCATTAACACGTCTGGCTCACCCTGCACTTCCAGTTCGCATTGAACGTAATTAACCAACAGGTAGATTCCAATTAGTGACAGGCTATATGCACGCACGTCAGACACACCGTATGGTTGTCCTCAACTGATGTTCGTATATCGCAGTTGTTCTAATCAAATTGGTACCATAATCACTCTTCAAGAAGTACTCGAGCCATTGCAAAATCGGCCATTAACATTGGTTTTACATGTTGTTGAGTAACTACCTATGTAGTGAACGGTCGTTTGACCCAGTCGAAAATCGGAAGCTCCATCAGGTATCCCGTTGACAACCACGTTACCACCAATGCTCATGGTAGATAATAAGACAACAATCTTAACTGTAACGAGTATCGTGTCAGTATTTTCGGTCATAGAAAACTACGAGTGCAACCTAAAACAAGGATATAGCGACCTAGAGAACAGCGAATAAACGCACAAACAAGCAAATGCAGGGAATAAAACAATGTCGAAAGGGTATGTGAAGTGTGTGTGTGTGTGTGTGAATGAGCAGATTTAGAATTCTTCGATAGGGAAGGACAGCGGAACATAAAATGGCACAGTCAACGACTGAACAGCCTTTAGACAAAATGCAAACGTACAAACACATGACTGCATGGGTGTCTGTGCGCCTTGGAGTGTACCATGCGCAAACAGGCAAAATGAACACACAGGGTGAGTCGATTGGCCGAAATAGTCAAGGGGAAACAAAGATACGGATGGTAAGGTACTCGCGATAACAATTAAAAAGAATCAAACAGACAGCATGGCTTTATGCACAAACTGATAGAGCAAAACAGTCGATTCCATAAACTGCGAAGACCAGTTGACTAAGCCTCGTTCGAGACAGCGACCGGTCCCGAAGACTCCTCAGATGCTTTCGGAGGAGCGGAGAGTTCCACTTGCTGAATACCATTGGCTACGTCATCCACGGAAACTGTATGTTCCGTACAGTCATGGGCGATCATCTTTTCAGTTTCGGATGCGGTAGGTATACCATTTGTTGGTGCATTCCAATCGCCAGTAGGTCGAGGTCCTCGTCTTTGTCCTCGGAAGTAACCACCACCGTAACCACCTAGAAAATGACATAGCAAGTAGAGAGAATGCATAGACTGTAATGGTACTCTTATGGGAGAGACAGCTGGAGCTAAACACTGACATGAGGTTTCTTAAAGAAACATACGCACATCTACGACAAAACCTTGAGCACAATCCATTTGTGAGCTGGTCTCAATGACTGTT
Organism: Paragonimus kellicotti; assembly: GCA_014220965.1. Taxonomy (NCBI): domain Eukaryota; kingdom Metazoa; phylum Platyhelminthes; class Trematoda; order Plagiorchiida; family Troglotrematidae; genus Paragonimus; species Paragonimus kellicotti. The sequence goes on from LOND01005392.1 coordinate 24,372, forward strand.
TCTGAGAATAATCCAACTTGAAGGTCGAAGAGTATACTAAAGTATTACTGTATACTTGCAGAACTAATAGTCACGAAAAGTTATGTTAGGTTGAGACGGGCCATGTACGCAACCCGCTTGATTCCGACAAGAAAGTAACGCCGGTCTCCCTTTGAAATATTGCAGAGTTTTGTGGATGTGATACAAAAAACAGCAGAAAATACTTCCATGTGATAAGAAAGGCAGTTGTATTTCGACTGTCGTACAAATTTGTCAGCTTGCTCAAACCGGTCACGAAAATGCATCCTAAATTACCATCCACTGTTCATCGTCAACCTCCTGTTTCTAACATTCCTCGCCTAACAGGGCACCACGCAAAAAACACGTGTATTTACTACGGCCATCCCAACTGATTACTGTTAATAATTAAACAATACCACATCCTACGTAAGACCAAGAAACACGAGGTTCGAATCAATACAAATGTTGATGAATTCGATGCAGATCGAAGGGGAGCATCTTGTCCCACTTTATGGTAACTCGGTGACGGAAGTTCGTGAAATGCCTGTTGTATACACCTTGTTGGCACATATAATATCAGTGTTGTTTTAATTTCCTATGCACTTCGGGCTCCGTGAGATAACATAGCACCAGGTTCGAACCTTCTTTCCTCAGCTCTATTTAAAGATGATGATGAGAGATTGTTAGCTCTATTCCATAGGAAAGACCGACGTTATGTCTCCTCATTAAGGCCTAACAACAATCACATCTATTTTCAAAAAAGGTATCAGAACCTCATATGACAATCTCCGAGGTATAAACCCTGTCTTTATCGTATCCAGGATATTCATAGGCTGCATAATGCGGTGGCTACTGAAATATACAGAGAATAAGAAAGAAGAACAGATAGGCTCTCAAGATGTTCGCGAATGTATCGATCATATTTCTACTTTGCAACATATACTGGATCATCGACGTTCCGTTTCCCAGTCAATGGGTGTGGCAACCTCTGCAACTAGAGACTGTTATGACTAAGTTGGGGTCATCTTCAGCGTAGAGGAATCTCAGTTAACTGTGCCAATTGGTCGGATTCGCTGTATGGCCACTCTGAGTGTAGGATGTGCAGTTACAGGCAACTATCTCCAGCGTTCGACAAGTATGTGATAGATAGTTCCGAAGAAGCGCTGGGAGGTTTTGAGGATCTCGGAGTAAAGCCTCTATCAGTTGGTAAGCTGATGGACGGTACTGCCTTACTCAGTTCCTTTGCAGAGAGCATGCAGACAATGGTAAGCCAATAAAAGTATACCGTTGATCTGTATGGTGTGTACTTTGCACCTTCAAAGTGTAGGACGTGGTCGCGAACCATGAAAGCGCTGACCGTCGCGCTGAACACGGCTAGCAGGTATTGTTTACCTGACCATCCACACCGTAGATTTGAATCACTCTGACAGTCAATGACAAGTCCGTATCCCCAAAAGAGTTAGCTGCTCTTTTACGATGCTTAACAGATTTTTTCTTCTTACACCTGTACTTGTTTATTACACTGCTACTCAGAAGACCATGACTAGGACTAAAAGCAGTCGGAGTCATAATACTCTCGGATATGGCTGAAAGCTGAAAATGATGATGATGATGATGATGATAATGATTGGACGATACTACCCTAATTTTGTACAAATAAGGCGCCAAGAAGTCATCCACGCAGGCAATTAACTGACGGTAGTGTCCAGAAAGATTAGGAACATAGCACGTTTCAATTTCTGCTGTAGCAAGGAGGGCTGCTATAGACTGAAACATCCAAATTTTTTGCACTTGGGTATCATCTGAATTTATCTAGATGTCAGGATCGTTCCTTTACCCGGCTGTCAAGTTATTGTCCTGTGGAATTGTAGGTGAAAAAAGCGTCAGCCCGAGTGGTGTCAATGTGTGGGTGTTACAGATGTCTATAACTAGCATCCAACCACAAGCAGCGATATGACCCCAGTAGAGAGTGTGGTTTCAACGTCACTAGTAAATGTGCCCGATCAATATGAGGTGTAACGATTCTGCTGCGTCGATCAGCATCAACACTTCGAACGAACATTCGGACCAAATATTCTAAACAGCAGCCTATTGTGCACGATCCACGAATTACTATACGGTAAGACAAGACTACAGAGAAGTCGGAGACAACAGCCTATCAATAACGCACTCAAACCACCAACCTGAAAAGACTTGCGAAAATGCAGCTCTATTTATATGAAGTTATGACTTTGAGTGCTGCCTGAAGGTGGGGATATTTATTCAAAGGAACATGAAGTCTGTATCTTATGAGTGATATAAGACATCAAATTTGACTTGGGATTCGTCTTCTTACAGTTGGATTTACCCTACCCTTAACATATCCAATAGATGGGGCGTACTATTACTGGTCTGTGGCGTTTACTCCATTCATTGCTGTAATCAAAATGTTTACAATAAACTCAAAACGGAACATCTTTTAGTTTTATGATGAGTGATGTCTTCGATACTAGAAACTACCGTTCTAGACGGTATGCTAAGACAAGTAGTTCAAAGACGAGATATTTTAATATTTTATCCTGGGTTGTACACAAACTAAGTAAATCGGTTTGACCCTACCCAGGATGCACTGTGACGAGTGTTTGTTCACCACAACAGCGTCACTGAAAATACCGGATCAGTTTCGTAACAAAGGGTATCACATCTCTGGGGTTTGTGACTGGCGTTTCAACAATCAACATCACTAATATTGATATTCTGAGTCCGACTCAGCAAAGTTATCAAAGTGAAATGAGAAAGTCAGGCGGCCAAATAATTCGTCTGGAGCATGAACTCATTTTGGTTCCACATAATTTCGGTGAGTATTAACGATCTGGTAAAAGATGGTTTGAATGAGTCCTGTGAGTACCCAGGAGAAAAAGCAGGTCTACAAAAAGTAAGGCAGTTTTGGCGTATGAAAATCGCAGCTTACTCCCAGTTTGGGGATCAGGGCATGTGGCACACATTTCACAGGACGCCAATCGTGCTGTCATTATTACAGTGCATTATTTGTGACTAGCAATTCACTAAGTAAACCAGCTTACATTGCAAATTAACAGCTTAAAAGGTCGGGCAGTAACTTAGAAACGCCGACAGTAGTATTGCGAAGGACATGTCAAGGAGGCCACGATCTTTCGATAGTCACAACATTTGTAGCCCGATGTGAAAAACTGTCAAACTACTACTCGCCAAGTAGGAACACTGAACTAAACCAGAGCACATACAAATCGATCGAGGACGACGAGATTCGCTGGTAATCACGTGACTTTCAGACCAAATGAAGGTTGAATGTTATCAGGATACCGATGTTTACGTTATACAGGACTTGAATATACGAGGATGAGGTCAAAGTACCGAGCCAATTGAGCGTCTGCACGAGATTAAAACCTAACTATGGGAGTGAAAGTCAAAGTCTGTACACTCCGTCATTGGTCGCTGATATGTGACCAGTCAGATACGGTGAAACATATAAAGTAGACTGAGACTAAATAGGGTAATCAAAAACCAACCCAACTATGATTGTGGTGCTTAGTAGCGTGATTATGAAAATATCTTTTATCGCTTCAACGAAAGCAGCAAATGAAGATAAACACTTACGTCGCCTGGGTCCACGATCGAACCCATTTCTATCTCCAACTTGATAATTCCGATAGCCATGTGGTACACCATTCGTATCGTTCGCAGAAGTACCCGGATTCCAAGTCCCATTCACAGAACGAAAGCCTCCACGCGGACGAAACGGACGTCGAAATCTTCGCGGCTGCCAAGTGGGTTCCCCGTGAAACTCTGGGGCCTGTAAGTTGCCATTGCCCTCATTAGGGTGCGCTTCGGTAGTTTCAGGGCCCTCGGTTGGTGCGCTACGATGTCTAGGAATCCGTCTTTGTGGACGACGACGTTGCCTAGGTACAGCATCGTGAGGAGATTCGCCTTCAGCATCCGCTTCCGTCCGCGTTTTTGTAGGCGCACCGTCCCTTCCGATATCCGATTTATCTTGCTTCTGTTGAAAAAGGATATTTTTTATAATAAAAAAAGGAGAAAAAACCGGTGAAACAGTGTGAGTAACTCTTGAGGAGTCAGGATGTGTAAGATTACTTCCCGGAAACTGGCGCGGAAAGTAACAGGTGGTTCAGGATCAAGACCGTTAGAATACGCAAGTTCCCCATAATTAACCAGGTCTACAGATTTTACATACGGCAATATACTGTAATCAATGTGATCAATGCTGTAGTCCATCCACCCAAGCCCACACAGAACGAACCGATCGACGTTGATCTTTTTAAACTACTTCGTTCGCAACGGATTATATACCTCACGTTCAGGTGACATTCCCACGAAGTACAGAAAGCATCTGACATAAAAGTATGTCGATCCTTAATGGATAGGTGAGTTTTTCGTCTTCCGTACAGATGCATACTCCGGATTTTTGCTATCAGTTGTTGCACCATCACACATAACAGATAATGAGGACAGAATCAATGTTGGAAACGGATGGGAGCCGCATTTAGCTCGAAGCTCTTGTGGGATTCAGCCTCTTACTAGTAATCTGTAACAACACACGAGAACAAACGCAAGGCGAAGTAAAGTCTGACTTGCTGTTAAACGTCTAAGAAAGTAAAGCAGTATACCCACCACAAAATAGTAATAACAGCGATTAGATTTGAGCATAGAATAAGTTGGTCATCAGAGGGTAGTCTGCGCGAGGCAGTGGAAAGGTGGTGGAATATCATAAGGTCGAGCACTATATCACATATATATATGTCAGCCGGAAATCCTAAAGCTTATCAATACGCGGGAATTCAAGTAGAGAAACAATATACACGAACTGCTAAGAAGAAAATGGGAGCAAAGGTGACCAACTAGCTGAAATGAAAACCCATCGCGGATTGGAAGAGTGTAGGTAGTCTGAAGAACATAACTGACTCCAAAGCAGGCCAACGTTATAAATAATACCGGGCGACTGGATTGAAAACACCCCGAGGTCTGGTGAAGCCAAATTGCATTACTAAGGCCATAGAATAAACGGTGTTCTTACCAATGAGACAACCCTCGTGCTTTACCAGCGTACTGGTGGTTTCGCCCTGATTAGCTATTCACTTGCGACCAACCATATTCGCCCATTACTGAGTGTCATACTCTCTCGGGGCTATGTCATAACTTTGGTTCTCAAATGTAAGAGTTCATTGTGTCTGTCTGTGTAGGAAACTGGAGGTTTTGAACCAAGTACACGTTAACACTAAGTTAAACTTTAAGTTAAATTGTAGCCACTACAAGCTAAGGAAAAATACAAATTGAGAAGTGAGTACGAAGTTATTCAACACACTTCTGACAAACAGCGGTGTGATCACACTGTTCAACCACCCTACCCATCATCATCATCATCATCATCATCATCATCATCATCATCATCATCATCATCATAGCAGCCATGAGCCTGAGAAAAAGGTACTTTGGCTCGGGCTGCCGCTCACTTTAAGTGACGTGGAATATCCTAGAAGAAAACGTTACTAAGAAGGTTGAAAATTAATAAAAGAAGTCTAAGCGAAGAACTAGAAATGGTATGGATGCAGGTACGCCATTGACTGCGACACGCTGCCATCTCGGATAGCGTCTCTAACCAGCGGTTTGAGTGATCACGAGGACCCCATCCAGGCAGGCGACACCTACCCACTTTACTCAGTGGAGCAGTCAGGGTCTTCATATTTTGTGACCCTATTGCTATATTTGTTCAATTGATCCCCGGAAGAAACGAAGAAGTTACATACAGCGATACCTCAATATCACATTTTCCTACACATGGCAGCGACCAAACAGCGCTTGTCAGATAGCAGCTCCTCCGATTACACGGACGTTGTTACTGGCCGTCAACCTAAAGTTACGTATTTAGCATACGCCACAAAGTATTCGTTGCCATGTACGAGAAAACTCGTTGTCATGCGGACCCTCCGCTTAGCAGACGTTTAATTGTGACCAAGGGAACACTAGGATTCCACGGAAGCAAAGAGTCAGTTGGCCTTGGAAGGAAAACGCCCTGTTCAACAATCTACACGCCGGCAAAGGCTGATGTTGTAGGCACCTCCGCAGTCAGCCGCACATCCTGTGTCTCGACATCGAATGCCTAAGAACGGTTCCACATCATCATATTGGAAGTCTATCAAAACATATCCCAGGATCCTCTCTATTGCAAAGCTGAATAGGAAAATGAGGCTGGACAACCTTGTTGCATCACAGTTCAGATGCTGAAGGTCGGCTATACGTAGCCACAAGCCTTAACCTGGCCAGAAGTCTTACAGTAAATTGTTTTCAGAAGATTAAGACACTTGTTGGACACACTTCTTCGACAGACGATCACAGAGTGCAGCCGTATCGACGGGATCAAGGGCCCCGCAAGATGTCCAAAAGGACAATTGACAGCCTTCTATATGAATGCCGGAGTTCAAGCATCTGACGAAATGTAAATGTAGCCTTTGCCAGGGCGAAACCCCTTTTGCTCCTTGTTCTTCGCGCGTTCCGCCTAGTCTACGAAGCACAACGGCTGCAAGCAGCTTTGACTAATAGGAATCAGGTTAGCCTCTCAGTGACTTGTACACGAATTGCGCCAATCCTTCTGAAAGTAGAAAACGACTTGGAACGACTTCACTGGCCCAGAGTTTCTGGAGTACAGCCGTGAGCTCCTTGTCGAAGGATGGGTCCCCATCTGCAAATTGAACAGCAGGTCATCAGGGTCGGATGCCTTGTGGAGTTTCAGTAACTTGACCTCAAGTGAGGCCACTGTTTCCGAGAGCGCAGAAACGTCAACAGACCAATGAGCAAAAGCAGAACCCGAAGGTGTAGTCAGTGGTGCGGATGGCCAGTTGAGCCGCCGTTAGAAATGCTCAGCCCAGCGATCTAAGCATCGCTTCAAGTTATGAATAGGCTAATCATTGGCTTCGAAGATTATCTCGCCCACATTTAGTTTACTGCTCAGATGAGATGGGAAGACTTTCGAGAGCCCCCAGTAGTAGTGGTTTGTTTCATCCCGACAACGCGTTGCGCTCATCACGCCTCGCGACCCCCTCCTAGTTGTTCCCAAGGTTCCAAGGGAGTAGCACTGTAGGCTGAATTGCACTCGCTGCTGGACGGAATATTTCGGCAGGCGGCAAGGGGTTCCAGGGATCGTACAGAGACCCAACGGTTAGCAGCCGAACAAGCAGTAGTATTATACGAGGCAGTATCACACTTACATATCAAATGCCACATCTGTCCACAATGTGCTTCAATGTCGTCTGGGGGTGGAGTCCTAGACTAGAAGCAAGCGCGCTCTCGTAGGTATACAGTGCTTGTGCTCCTGTTAGTTTAGATAAGCCGATGTGCGTTTCATGACAAAGTGGCCTCTTACTAAAGCTCACAGCAAACTTAGTACATACCAGTGCACGGTTAGAATTCACGCAGACGCTCCAGATTAACTTGCAATCTTGGAAACAGCTATGCTGTAAATAGCTGATAGCTATGTCGTCCAGAATAAGTACACCCCCAGAAACTCAGTTAGCAGCACAGATGCAACTAGCTTTCGCCGTTGTCGATTCAACTAAAACTGTAAGCATGTGGGTCACTAAGGTCACGCTCATCAGCAATTAGCCCTGCCTACGAGACCGTTTAAGTCCCCAGCCAGTAATGCATTGTCCGTGCGCCGCATATTGTGCAGAGGGTTAGTGAGCTGGCGATAAAAAGAATTATTAATCGTCTCAACTAGTGTGTGGAAACACATGCAGCAACAAAAACCAGACAGCGGCTGAGATGGACGCTTTCCGATGACCTAACCGTACAATCGAAAGTCTCACAGTACAAAGACGGTCGTTGATGGATATCCAGTCAAGCAGCCCTTTCTCTGTGCATGTGCACTTAGACCGATTCTAACACTGGCTTCGCGAATGATTTGGACTGCAGGATCTCCAGACAAGCGCACATTGTACATGCATAGTGAAGCGGCTGACGGAGATTGAAGATGTAGCACTGAGCTAGAATCCTGAAGCCGTGTTTCAGCAAGACAACAGATATCGATGGCGAGGGTCTCCAAAGTACGTGCAAGAGCTGTCTGTTGACTATTTGCATAAGTGTTCGAACATTAACAATGGCAAACCTGACTGGTTTCCTGGGCCAAGTATGGATTTGTATCCATCAAGCAAAGATACCCCATAGTATTTGGTACATTATCACTCAGGTCAAGCCTTCCGTCACGAACATCAAACGAAGCAGATCTTTGGCGTATGTACAACAACGAGAATAATGCCATCAAGTGAAGGTAGTCTTCTTTTTTTAAAAAAAAGACAGAAATAAGACTGGTCGGTTTAGTGCAGTAGAATGTGACATGGGAGCAAAGCCGGACGCCGGGTTTCAAAAGGAACATTACACATCTTTTCGTTTATACCGACCAATAACCCCTGTCGTTTGATAAATCACCTGTTCTGCTTTCCAGAGACCAGAGCCATCATCATCATCATCATATCAGCCATGAGCCTGACCAAAGGTACTGTGGCTCGGGCTGCCGCTCACCTCAACAGTGACGTGGAATATCCTAGAAGAAAACGTTACTAAGAAGGTTGAAAATTAATAGAAGTCTAAGCAAAGAACTAGAAATGGTATGGATGCAGGTACGCCATTGACTGCGACACGC
>LOND01005394.1:0-19049 GCA_014220965.1 Paragonimus kellicotti
ATTATCGTTTTGATTTTGACGGACTGTTCTACAAACAAACTGATGGTGTGATATTTTGTATCCCATTAAACCGAACAGCAGCAGGTAAATTTTTGAGCATGATTTATGTGCAAGCATCTGACGTCGTCTCCAGATCAACTTTTTGTTAACCACGGTTTGAGGTTATTTCAATGTGTTCCACCAAACTTCCTTTGCTTATCACAAGGAAAAATCGGACAGAACTGCACCGTTTCTATTCAGTAAATGAGACAGTGTTTCACCATAACGCTCAGTAGGCCACAAGGTCATGCGATACGGTCTATGCTTTCGATTTTCTTCGTTTCCTGTGATAACATGAAAGCGTTGTCTCGTACGGGCGCTGTTATATAGACTGCAGTTGATTTCCTTTCATGGCTGCTTAAAAGGTAGAAATGCTTAGTGTAGATGGCCTTAATGGGCTACGATACTTGAGAAGCTTGTAAATGTTTTTAGCAGGAGAACGTAGTCTAAGATTGATGTGCACAATTTCAAAAAAGCATCTCAAAAAGTGATGATGTCCATGAATGGCGTGAAGAGTAAGTTGTAGTCTGCAGTAAATCACTCATTTCCTGCAGCAGTATTGTGTTTTCTATCTTCAACTTAAGTTACTACTGAGCGTGACCTATTGAAGTCTGCTGTCGGTGTCTGTGACAAAGAACGAATGAACTTGTGTTCAAATTGTTGATGCGCGCGACGACGCAACAAACTGTGTCAGCAGAATTGTAAACCCTCCTTGTGTATTGCAAGCGCAGCATGAATACCGTTCACTCCGGCAAACCGGCCAACCTAATTAACGTGTCATTATTGGCAGGGATCCCAGATTGCTCGCGTTTTTCGGGGCAGTGTTAATTGTTAATTTTCCATTGGGCCCATAAATGCATAAACTATTGACTCAGACTGGTTGTTTGCCTTGGAGCTCACACTACCACGCGTCTGGTGTAAACGTTGAATGCTTTCCATGCCTCTCGTTTCTGCTATTCGCATGTTATATAAAACTCTTGTTTTACTTTCGCAACTGACAAAGGTAAACGAGATGTTAGCATTTTACGACATGTCTTCATTAAAAGGCTGAATGTTATAATGTGACAAAATTCAATTGTTTCCCACAGACTTGTAAAGCTGCCTGACGATAGTTGTGTATGCCCAAATTTAGCAGACAGCTTCATAGTATTGTATCATGATAGTGTCGAGACTACCCAATGTGGTATTCGGAGAGTTAGTGTTCGTTGGTGAACTACTTACCTTGCTCTTTTTAGCTGCCATCCTCTTTGCGAGTTTTCCACTTGAAGATCAAGTATTTCGCAAACATGTGTTCTGAAAAACATCACTACCGAATAAGCAACTCTGCGTAACGGAGGAGAGCTTTGTGCGTTATCACCCAATTTGGTCTTCTGGTGTAAAACTACGAAGCTTGCGCAGACTTTAATTTATGTGGTTCACTGTATATCTCAAACTAAACAATACCAATCACAACTGGCATGAATCCCATGACCACCTAAGGATTGAGTCAGTGTTTGGTATCGCACAAGTTGTCAAATTCCTACTGTGAGGAAGCGCAACGTTCACGTCGTACTATGCACGGTGACAACGATTAAGGCTTAGTCACGCGATTTATAATTTTGACATGGCCCATGGTATCGGAACACACTTGAAAGCCAGGAAGCAAAGTATATATTTCCAAACGTTTTCGCGAATTAATGTACGTGTTCATCTGGAAAAAAATAATGAAATTCTGAGTATCACAAGTATGTCATGGTTACAAAATAAGACAACTGATTTACACTGAAACGCAAAAGTTGACAAATTCCAAAATGTCATTATAAAAGTGACCTATCATTTACCGAGTAGTATTAGTCTACTGACTGTACTAGACATGTTCTGCAGGGACGATACATGTTTACTGTAGACAAGCTATTTGGAAAATCTTTTTCCGATTGGATGGTCATGGTAATAATCATTGTCATCATTGGCCTGCGTTTCAACCCTCCCGCTGCTCTACTCCCATACGCCGTATATCCCGTATAAAGTCAGGCGAATATATTTCAAAGACATGGCTGTTTAGATCTGTGCATTTCAGCTCACTGGCACTAGTTAACCAGATGCTTGATGGTTGCAAATTGAGGCCCTTTCTCTTGTAAATACACATATATATATGTTTACGTCCTCGGCGTCTTGTGGTATAATTCGAGAGTTTTTTTTTACCTCGACCACTACTAAGTATCTGCTCTCCGTTTGGCTAATCACAACCAGGTTGCAAAAACAATGATTGGACGCAAATGAATTAACTGCGATCCAACTAGAATATACAAAGTTCTAGAGAACGTTTGAAAACGGGTGATTTATCTCCATAATCAGGTTATTAGGAAGTGGATGAAGTGAATATCTTCAACTTTGCTTCAGATTATCGGAAAAAGTGGACGTGATTATCTGGAAAGCGACTTACCGCCCACTGTCATGCTTAAGACTTCTGTAGTGAGATAATCGGTGAAATGAATATTAATCAAATTATAATCCACATGATTTATCTGTTTCGAAAACCATCAAGAGCAGATAAAATTAAATATATCAAATGATATTTTCTTATGGGTCACCCTCTGGGGGGCATCGTTTTCTAAGTCAAACTTGTTTAAATCAGCTAAATTTAATTGCTTCCTTACTGTTGATAGCTTCAAGGTTGTCTGTAAAAAGAGTCAAGCAGTAGGGATTGTCATTTATTAAATGATTTATTTGGTTCAAGTTAAACAGTATACGGCAATTTCTGAAATCTGAGTAACAGATAACAACCAAATTTCCAGAGACCGTCTCACATACCAGTTGAGAAACTAAGATAACTGTTCAAGTAAAATGATGTATGCAGCTTCCTACAGACAGAATAGCCTAGCCAGTGAAAGCTTGATTTGTCAATTCAGTGTACGTTGGGCTAACCTGGAACACGGTTGTCTCCGACAAGCTTGTCCAGAGTTCTAATACTGACCTTGGCAAGCACATACACTACCGGCAAGCCTTAACACAAGCGAAACGTGAGTCTGGTGCATAATTTTCAAAAGAGACTGACAATAGTTTACCTCACTTTAAAAGCTGTGATCAACTGTGTGGAGTTTCACTTAAAATTCATCCAATCTTCCAACAGTGACCGTCTAAAGTATGGCTTACCACGTTTAACAAACTGGATTACTTTGACCTTTTTATGAGGCACTATTCACGGGGTTACCAACTGGAAATAACAGGAGAGTTACTGCATCTCCTCCCGAGATAAGTCAATAATCTGATCACTATTCACGGGCGGAGTGGTTGTATTTGAATACGATAATTCGGTTACGCGTAATATGATGGCAATGTCGCAGTAATTAATATTTGCCTCATGAAAGCGTGACTGTAGTTCTAGACTCGGCAGTGACAGTGATATGCACCACTGCCGGCAAAACACTGATCCAGTACATCTTTTCAAGAGAGGCTCGTTAGAAAATATATCTTAGTTTTGGGACAACCATCAAATTTGAATGATAATAAACTCGACGTTAACTTGGAACAGTTCTGTAACAATCACCGTATTCAATGCTGACGTTAGGAGATGGACATGCCGGACAACACTCGCCTACTAGGTATGACCGTAGAAAAACAGTTTACTACGTGGTTGTCCAACAATGATATTTAACACCACGTGTCCAATCATCTTAACTATTCTTTGACACTGGACTTTAGTGGGACTGACAAAACTGACAGGAGCGTCTGTCTAAGAGTTTGGACGCTTTCAAGCAAAGCATCTGACTCTATTGGACTCACTTGGTACGCATTCTACTGTTTACAGCCTTCAACAGGTTTGTTAGTCCTGTCTCTGGTGCACTCACGCACACGCACGCAGACAGTTAGGATTATTAATTCCGCGTTGGCTTTAACGTATAACTGCCGGACAGGCAACTTATCGAGAACGTACGTTGTTTCATAAGGGAGAGTAAGAGGCCTTTGTACGCGCGTCAGCTATGAATGGCTGAGCAGATGTTTGAACCTGTTGCGCTGTTAGGTTGATAAGCTTGTTGCAGTATAAGTGCTCATACCATGACGACGTGAGTACAGTTGTTAGAGTGGACTGTGTGATCAGACCTACTGCATAATAAGGGGAATGAAATGCAACACGTCACCAAAGTGTAGGCCAAATATGCTTTCAGACATCTTCTGCATGGCTGTTCAAGGTCCTGTAGTGTCAGTATGACATGTGTTGATGATATCCAATAATTTTGATTGAAAGCAGTAACACAGAAACTGTCATTTGGTATCGGTGCAATAATGACAAGCAAAGAAAGAATTAACTGCAAATGAGTGATTTCAGAGTGAACGGGTAGTAAAATTCAGAAGCCGACAATCACTTACGATTCCTATCCGCATCTTTCAAAACAAAGGTTTGACGAAGCGTGTGTCATGTTTCAGATTGGTTAACCGAAAAACGTTGGTACCATACAAACTTTTACGGACAGTCACTTTAGGGACTTCAACATGCAGCAAACGAATAGACACGTTGCAGTCCTGACACAATTTAGCCCGGTTTTATTAATCCACGCTCGAATATAAGATCATATGTATAGGTTCAGTAATCGTTGCATATCAGTGTCACTTCAACCTGGTGTCTACATCAAAGGAATAAAACAAAACTTGTTACTGCCAACTAACCGGAAATTGTTAGAAGGTTTACTGAACAAAAAACAACGGTGAAAGAAATTATGGCGGTGTGATATCGATCCAAGAGAACCATTTTTGAAAACGCGAACAAACGGGTTTCACTAAACTTCAACAACCACAAGCGAATTTTGATGTTTATATGCAGAACACAGAAGATTGCTATACATTAGTGAAATCGCGAATGTTTATGTGACAGCATTCATAGGATTGTATTACCAATAAACTTTTGAAAATAATTAGTAGCAAGGAGGTATGTTAATTTATGTAGTGATGAGTCAGTGTTTTATGGTAACTTACCTTGCATACCACCATGCGCACCATCGTGCGAGGCTGCGATTAGGATGGAAAATGGAACAAATGAAATGAAACGTCACATGCGCGTTAACGATAGACAAGTAATATACTCTGCTGCGAAGTCTGATAAAAAGCCTTGTTATGAGCAGTTGCTGAAATCTTGCTAACTAGCACTCATCATTTCAGTTGAAGTTGCTTTCTTTTCTATGATGTTGGAAAATAAAACACTTCAATGTGCCCTTAATTGTAAAGACGTAAACCACAACTAGATCAAAGGTTTCATGAGGGATGTTCCTAACGAAAGATGGTTGGTATTTTTGGATACACGCCCTTTTTCGTCGCGAATGGGCTGGGTTAAACAGAAACTATGAAATACATTTAGCTGTATGGGTTTTGTTCGAAAATGCTATGGTTGGCTCATTACCTCAGTACTGATCGAGTAACCGGATACAAGTGTGTATCCACTTACACGCTGTGCTTGGGTTTCTGTCCATATTTCTTATCTGAGCGCGACTTCATAATGTACCAACATCAGCAAGAGTGTTACCCACCCTGCTAGTTATGCTTTAGTCACCCAACCGTAACATCGTACGAGTCGTTTTGGAACTCTGCCGATCGCGTGTTTGAAACCAAATATGTGAATTCAATCTCCAATATTACAAGTCAGCGGTGCTAGACAGAACAAAAAATGCCACTTGTTTGTTCTCAAACACTTTCCTAGAAACTCGTAAATCACTTTAGATAATCTGTTCATTTTCAGTACTATTTACTGATTCATTCAAAGAAAATACGCGATTTAGAATATCACACTTTAAGAGGATTTCAGCGATCCCAAACCTGCCTATATTTGAAGCTTCAACGCTTAGAGCGATATATTTCTATCAGAAGGGGTTATTTCGTTCGAAAATACCCAGTGAAGTCATGAGAACGACAAAGTAGCGAACAAGGCTTGTTTTCCGTGTTTGATCATCAGGCTAATTACAACACAATAAATATGAAAACAGTAACTGGGGTGAGCCAGAAAAACGGTCAATAGAGGTTGTGGACGGCGTGTTTGTTATCAATTACGCAATCACTGTTCCAAATCGTGGGCTTGATTGATTGTGGGCCAGGGGAGATTAAGTGTCCGCACGAACTTCTTCTGTGCGCAGAGGTCAGGGTTACGCAATCGGATACTAATGGCCTCGGCAACGGTCAACATTCGAAATCTCACCATTTTTGATCGATTCCTTGGCACTCGGTAGACAATCTGGAAAGCGTCTTCTTACTGACAGAATGATTAGAGTCAATCAAATGGGCAACAATCGCGCTTGAAATCGTTCTCACCACACCACTATTCAACTACGCAGGATGATATTCACACACTGTGCGCACAGAAGTTCGTGCGGACACTTAATCTCCCCTGGCCCACAATCAATCAAGCCCACGATTTGGAACAGTGATTGCGTAATTGATAACAAACACGCCGTCCACAACCTCTATTGACCGTTTTTCTGGCTCACCCCAGTTACTGTTTTCATATTTATTGTGTTGTAATTAGCCTGATGATCAAACACAGAAAGATTTATTACAATCCAACCAAAATGCTCGATATCACGTTAAACTTGCAACTCACATTCAAGAGCAGAATGGTCCAAACTACCACCTATGGAGACAATTTCAGTGGAATAGTAAGCATTATTAATAAACTTTCCGTCATGCTTGTCAAAAATTGCAGCCACACCTTCGGAAGTTCCGATAAAAGTCAGTACGTATATAGTTGACATTAAGCTAACTGCATAGGCCGTGAGATCCAAAACAATCGACAATCCAACCCAACACTAAATCCCCGACTACTCATCAGTAATCTAAATATCGCCTAGCAGGTTTAATGAGATCGGAGACTTCGACCTGTCTAGGAAGTCCTAATCGCGGGGTTATCGATTGAGTTAACAGACAGTAACTGTGTCTCCTCTCGAGACGATCGGGCAACCTGATCATTACTCACAAGCGAAAGTGGTTGAGCGTTCACATATGATAATTCGGTCGTGCCTAATGTGAGGTCAATGGCGCAGTGGTGAACACGGTTGCCTCATGAAAGGATGGCCGGGGTTCTAGTCCCGGCAGTGGCAAGGATATGCACTACTGACGAGCTCCAATGAGAGCGAAACTCGAGTCTAGTGCTTCTTTTCGAAAGGGGCCGACTGGATAGTCTATGGGAATGCGACAGCTGCGATCAATTGTGGGTGATGTTCAACTTGAAATTAGAAGTTGTGTTTGAGCTTGATGCTCATAACATTGTATCACGTCTCCAGGAGTGAAAAGGTTTCTGCAGAAGTGGATTATGAGTTTCAACCTGTTCAGTGGTAAAAATGTTCATAGAATTCACCATTTGTATAACAGTGAAGTTAGAACATCGTATTTTTGCCGTTTGAGTGTAAAGTTTAATTGGTTATGATTAGATGCAGTTGATTAACTAATCGCCGTCAACAATTCTGTAACATTTATCGTCACCTGATCATTGAGGACTTTAATAATCTCGATATTTCTCTAGTGATCATTTACCTACTTCATTAATAATCATCCCAAATATGCTACTGGTAAAACCTGGCAAAATAAAACTTTGTTGACATTCTGTTGTACATAGTCGTGTATACTTCGGGTATTTAGAACCGGTGACCAGTACATGTCGAAATCTGACGAGCGCATCCACGAATCCTGTGCCCTATCACAGATTATATCTATGTATTCCGTATAAGCCAAATTAAAATATTTATCGCTTGGGGGAAAAGTTCACTGACAGTATAAATTTGCACATTAACTTTCTCCACAGGAAAATTGGTTGAATTTGGAAAATCAATTGAAAGTCGCCTGAGCTCGTAGTTTACTGAAACTAAATAGACCTCCTTGATCGTTTCAGCATTGTGTGTTGCTGATATGTACAGTTTTGTTAATAGATTCTGATGTTTTCAAATTTCAAGTTGGCATGTAGTAAAACACTTGAGAGTTGTATAAACCTCACAGTTAATTAATAAACATATAACGCGCATGTCGACAAAATCGAGCAATTCATACAAAATATAAAAAGATGGAAATTACCATGAGCCACAACAGCTGTAAGATAGGAATGGGATCAAACAAATCGGTCAAACAGGAAATAGCCAACTATTGATAATGCCCTCCGTGATTAAAATCTAACAGATGTTCGTTATTATTTTGGAGCACACATTGTGTAAACGTGCAGCATCTCCCCGTTGTTAAATGAGTTCGGGTGACAGGCCACAGAGTGGAATCAAATTATTATCGGCTCACTATGCTTCAACAAAAGATTACAGTTATTCAAAGCATCTTCTTTGCTATCGATATCAGTTTACCATGTAGCAGGGAGATTCTCTGTGCCAGAGGTGTTCACCTCCGGAGTGGTGGTGCGTGAAATGGAAATGAAGACTGAGCATACTGAACAAAGGTTGCCAAGTCAATTAGGGATGGACCGTGCACTATAGTTTCCTGTCTGTTATGTTGAGTTTATTTTGATGGTACATTTTAAAAAGTACCCGGTGGGACAGCTGCCTATTCACTCGAAGATGTTTTAATTCACAAGTTTTCGCCATACGTTACACAGCACTATCATACATTAAATTCTTGTTTCTGCAAATTACGTCCTCGTTTTAATTCATTAAATAAGTAATATATGAATTATCTGTGATTGATCGTTTCCATTTCGTTCATACTCCTGTATCCTAAAGACGTCTGTTTGGGGAAAGTGGATGTTGATTTGCGTCGTATAACGTCAGAAGAAATAACTGCAGAAAGTTTGCTTTTAAGCTAGTAGCACTATTATGAAACGTTGGAGAGTTGGGGACGATTTGTATGAACAAACCTACTGCAACCACTATCTTCGAAGTGGATTTTGCTTTGTGAGAAACGTTACAACTAATATGACCTAGCCATTGCACTCTAGTTCGAAAGGTGAGATAAATACGGTTGCGACAGCCGATTTGAATACTAGTCTGTCACTATCACCTTCAGCAACATCAAAGCAAAATTGTTATATTATCGAGCATGTTGATTGTGATGGAATTGGAACTCATATAACTCGACAAATGATTTAAAATGAACCTCACTTAGACTTATGAATTTAAGCAACTAAGGTCAACCGTCGCAAATTTTGAAATTTTGGATTTGACAATTATGTAATATATCCAGCGCTAAAGATTTTCAAGAACAACGCGGTTTTCTCGCACAACAAAAGGAACGTCGTAACTGTTATTCACTAATAGTATGACTCACTATCATGGCTCACACCACCAGCTTTACAGGCAAGATTAATAAGTGGAAACCAAACTTAGTTTGTTTCAATACAATATGTTCACGTTTTAAGAAATTCATTCCTTAACCACAAACTAATGAGATAATAATTTTTAAATACCGATTAAGCGTTTCCGTCGTTCACAAAATTTTATGCATGTACATAGGATATCAGACTTTTAGGCTTGATGGGGGTTTACTGGATTGTCATATCTAAGTTGTTGCTTTATACAGTTCCATACTTTAAATTACGGTTGTATGTTAAACGATGTGCGCTTTATATATGCACATCCGATATTGGGATATTCCAGAAATTAACTGAATTCTAATGATGTAGTTTCATAGAACAAAACGGATTTCGTTTTGAAACCTGGTTAAACAGCTGTTCGTTTGACCAAGCAACACTGTCGACCTTGTTGCGCATTAGCTCTCACAGTCCTGCAAGAAATTATCCGGCTAATACAATATATCCAACGTATATTACTATAGTGAACGATCATGAATGGGGACATGAAAAATTTCATAACAGCAAGAAGTTTAACTTTTTTCATTAATAAACTGAATGATAGTTGAAAGTTATGAGTGATTGATGTCACGCAAATCTGTAGTATAATTTACCAACTACGGAATCAGCGTGAGACGAGAAAGCTTTGGCCAGAATAAAGAGAATACCATTAAGTGTTATAATTTTTTTAGAATCTGCTGGGTTTGCACCGTCAATTCTACTGAGGTCGGCTAGAATACCAAATCAAAAATGGATGTGGTACGTGCCAAATCTTTTTAGGATGAGGTTGCTGGCAAGTTGTTTGAACCGCACACTTTTGCGGAACTGTTCAAAAGTGCAGTTTACATTGTCGGCAGCTTAGTAAATTGTGCATTTCGATACAGTTTCCAAAGAGTAACACAGAAGCATATTTACCACTCCCGGTTAACTTGGGTAAACCAATGTGTACCATCTGTACAAACTAATCATGATTTGTTAGGAGCATATATCAACTCCTTAAAACGTAAGTAGTGGTTGCTGTGGTAGATGGTTTGTATACAATTTGGTTCTACTTCGTAAATTTTTCCTAGGTTCAGTGTCCTAAGCAGTTTACAAAGCTGCTCATTTGGCATAGAGTGGTCGGATTGAAGCGATGTTCCTATTCGGAAACGTCCATCCATCCAGGACACACACATAAGATGCTGCCGGCCAAACTTTGGTTGACCGGTGCCCACAAATCAAAAACGACAAGCAGTCCTTACGTAAAATTTGTTTGTTTTATGTGGCAATTAAAACAGTCTGCTTGGACCTGTGTCTCACCCAGTTAACCGAATTCACTTAGTCAAGTTTGTAGGACGTTTTGAGGAAAAACAAACAACTCTGTAGAATACCTGTTGTTCACTGGCAATCGTCAATTTAAACAATGGTGTACGCCTATAAAAAGAATAACAGTCTTTCAATAAATTGAGGTCGTGTGGTGACACGTAGCCCATCGATGTTCCGAATTACTCGGTTTCGTAACCAAGTGCGCTAAGTTATCATTAGCTCATAGATTAATTGTCATCTATCGTAACCTGAGCAGTGGAACACTGATTTAATACTTAATGTATATAAGCAGGACGGGGTCGCCAGTGGCCTGTTGGTTTGTAGCAAAAAAGAATGTCGCACAAAACAAGTCGCGAATCCAAGGTATAATCCTGTGCATACGTCTCAGTTTGACGAAAACATCGGAAGATATTGACTACCAAACCATTCGTTGAGGTATATCGCTAAATTCGCGTGATCTACTTGGCGAATTGCTATTGATCACATGTACATCTCAAGCACATTTATCCCACAGGAAGGGTAAACGAGCAGCTCAAATTTGCCGCGTTTCAAAGGAAGCATTAGTTTAAGCAAACTAAAGGAAACTGCACGTCAATAATTCAACATTAGTCTTAGTATTAGCATCTCGGGCCTGAACACTGCTTAGACTAGATTAATCATAACGGCATAATTCAAACCATGACGCTTATCGGATGATTCTAGTTGTTTATATGTATTTACCTATAAAATTGTAACGAAGGAAGTAAGTGCGAACACAATCACCGCGGATGAAATTTTAAATTGTTTTCAAAATTGATATTTAAGAGACTCTGCACTCGATGGGCGATACACATATCACAGTAATCAACAAAGGTTAGCCACTTTATCACTTACGTAATGGACTGCCATCTGATCAAAATCAATTAGACTCAAATAAGCTATTGTATTCTTTCGTTTGCACACGAAAGTGCGGCAACGCAAAGATCTATCACTATTCAAGTTATTGCGCAAACTGGAAATGCAGCTCAACTAGTTTGAATACTGCGCAAATTTGGTTGGTAACACTCACGCACAATAATTATAGTTATTTTGCTCTAGAATTCAAAACGTTTTGGTTGTATTAAACTACCCCTGTTTCATTTCCGATAAGGTGACTGAACATTTCGAAACAGGTAAAATGTAAGTTGCATTTACACTACAATTGTTTAGACTAGCTCTAACGCACATGAACGCTACTCACTTACCCAATGGATGAGCAGATACACCTTGCAACACCAGGCAAACTGCAACTGCAGCAGTGAATGATAAACGGAAGTTCATTTCTACAATTGCTGCATTGCACTGATGTTTGGTGTCCATGATGGGTCGTTGAACTCTCTGCGCAACATGATTGGTTCCATGGAAGCTTGGTCGCTCGGAAACGATTGGAGCACGAATTATGGACAAATTTAGCAAATGCTCAGACACTGAAATGTTGAAGAAGGGCTGGATAACAAAATAACGATTTATAAGGCATCATCAGTTATAAGCCCACTGTAAATAGCACATCGTCGTGAACCAACTTTTACATTCCAAAATATGGTACGTAAAGCTACTTCGTTACAAGAAACATACGAGGTGTCATTCGAATCAGTGTGCAACCCCAGTTTGTCGCTAGGGGTGAGCTGAATACCAATATCCCTGCTCTTATGGGTTATCCACAAAAAGCATGGGCTATCCGCGTTCGCCCTAGCAGTGGAAACCTGTCTGTCTACCGCATAAATATGAGAACATCTAAACAGTTTTTAAAATGGGGAAGGTCATCTATAGAAATATCACGAGCTTATAGTTTCACGTGTGTGATCTAGAACATAACGCAACACAACCGTTTGAAGGTCACACGCGAAGACTTTGTGAACATGCACTAGTTTCAGCGTACGATCAATTAATCACCGACATGCGGGACACATTAAGACTTCAGTCTCGCGATTGACCGAATGATTGCGAATTACATCACGTAAAATACGTGCTACACAGATGGTGTTTCCAAGCAACTGAAACGGCCGTTTCAGTTGTCAGAATAAAAGTTATTTGTTGACAATCTAAGCGAATGTCCATGTCCAGGTTGTGAAAAAAGTTTGTTATGAGTCATAATGCATAACTGAAATATGCGCGCATCAGACAATGACGAATTGGTTCACAGGTGTCTAGAGAGCGAACGAACGTATAGCAAAAACGTCTCACATTCTGTAACAATTATATGAATTACTGATGAGTAGTCGAGGATTTGGTTAATTTCAAGTTGAACATCACCCACAATTGATCGCAGCTGTCGCATTCCCATAGACTATGTTCAACTTGAAATTATATGAATATTGAGATGTCTGTGATAATTGTGAATCGTTTTCAGATACAGCCAGGCTGGAATTAAGACAGCGCTCAGAGTTGACAGATTTTAATTGAAATGGTTGGGTTAAAATCATAAACAGTTGAAACAGAGTCATATGTAAAACATTATTAAGGGGACCGTGCTAAGTAAACAGGACATGCAGTTTTCAGGCATTTACTGTAGCGCAACCCAAATATCTGATAATATAAAAAAATGAGAAGTTCAAATAAACAGAAATTAAAGGGTAGTTTGAGGGACTTCGCACATCGAACATATAGAAGAAAAAGAGGGCAAAGTGATCAAGGTAAAAAGGCGAATTTTTAAATAACATTCGGAAACTAGAGATTTCATCAAGAAAAATCAGCGCCGAAATCAGAAAATTACAGTTAGTTACCACCCGTCATTACGCTAGAAGAGGATCAGGTAAAAAATGAAATTGGACTTAACTGGCATATCATTGAACATTGACCTTATAGCGTTTGACGGTCAGACAAAAAAAACTCAAATGAAAACTCAAATGAAAACTCCGCTATCTACGCGTTAAACAGAACCGGAAGGAAAGCGAGCCATCAGGTGGAACCACCAGCGTAGAAAAGCAAAGTAGAAACAATTGGTTTGAAATGGAAAGAAGAGAACACAGGAAAATAAGATTGGTATCAGAGCGCCACTACAACGCACTTGATAAGTTGCAATCGCCAAGTCAGTCATGCAGCAGTGATCGGTTCAATATGCAACATTGGATTCATCACAACTGGAGTCAAGTTAATCCCGCAGGGAAACCACTGTCCGTAGCATTTCACACGTACATGCATCTGACCTACCACGATCAGTATGGTTTGATAGTTCATCCTAATCTTACAACTTCCCTCACAACGACTGCTCAATTTGTGGTGAAACCTACTCACGAAATATTGGTTTCATCATCGATTCTCTTTCTGGATATCACGTTGTTCATGCACCGGCATGGGTTCATGTTGAACGTAGGATGAATTTCATCTGCACGTCTCACGCACACAAAATTGGGATCTGTGAATCTCGCTGCTGCTCAAATCTGCTCTGATCAAAGTATATTTATCAACGAACTAACGTGATCCCAGTCATTTCACACTCAACTGAGAGCACCGATTGGCCAACTATGAAAATGTGTTTCCCTGACTCTCTCCCAGTAGATAGTGGATCATTCGATTCTCAATCATCTTCATTACACTAGTTAACTTGTACTTTACAGTTGACCTGTTTAACATGTTTCCAAAATTTGAAGTTAAACACTGGAGACCGACAGAATTGTGAGGAATGCTACTTTCTCGTCATATGTGTCACAATTCTATATTACTCAGCATAAAATAACAATTCTACATTTCGACTTCAATTAGCGTATCGTTTGTGCAATAATACATTTGCTATATAATCTCGGACTTGTCGGCCAATAATTCTTGAGAATTTGTCCGCTAGTGTTGGGCCGAACGGACTACCCGAAGCCTCACCGACTATCTGCTTTTGAGGTAATTCGCCCAAATCGGGTCGAATATTTTTGTGCACAATCAAATAAGATCTTTGAAGTATTAACTTGAAATGCATATATCACTGTTCTGAGCAGAAGTAAAATCACAGAAAATCAACTATCTGATGAAAGTGAACAATCGTGAAATGAGCATCAGCGTCCGTGGTATGCATTGCTTGGTACTCACCGAAGTGTGTTCTAGGATTTCAGCTAATTCATGGATGTTCTTCGAACAATTTGGCGATAAACGTTTTCGGGTGGGATTGACCATGTCATTAACCAACGAGCAACCCCAAGAAAATCAGAATTGTTCATGCACAAGTTCGGTCGAAGGGGTGAACCATACTTTCATATTTTCCGAGCACCTCCCATTCGGGGTGTTTCTGTGTCAATTAGTTTCCACTGCCACCATGAGTTTCATGTTCGTGTTCATGTAACAACACTAGTTATGAGGTTGCCTCGCAACTTGCCTTCGAAACAACAAGTGATTTTCTCCTATCTGATCAAATCTCAAATTCCGCCGGTCTTTCAAATTATTAACCACTTTCTTATATGATCGGCGTTTCTCATAATGTCAACACCAGAGTGTGTATCCAGGTTGAGGAATATTAATTGTTCATGTCTACAGGTTAATTCCTAGCCCGATCGTGTTGCTGTCTCAGACAGCACTGTTGGCGAATAGGCGTGAAATTAATCTGATTAAAAATGTACACTAACTCTTCACGGAACCAGTCTATCTCATCAGAAGCTATGGGCGGCAGTTATTTTCAGCTGATCATACATGTGTTCAAATTGAACTTGTGTCTCCGGTTTATTGATATTTCAATTTCCATCCAAGTGAGAGAACCTCCAGCTGCGTTTGTGTGAACTGACTAGACGGAAGATTGGTTACATGTTTGAGACAATTAGTAGAATTCACATTGATATCGGCTGATATTGGGACAGAGAGAGCATTGGAGAGATCGACGAGTTCTACACTTGGTTTCTACAGAACATCTCATACTTGGTTCGCCAACGTCAGTGACATATGAATTTTTATTGGTGTTGCTCATTATGACTTGTGACTTAACCATCTTGGCAATATTCACCCCAACCTATCTTTATCTCACGAAATTGAGTCGAACAACAGTTCAGCATCCTTAGATGTAAAGCAGCATTTTCCCGAAACAAATCTTTATTAGAGCAGTCAAAAACGTAAATGCGCACGATTTATGGCCTGGCAAATTTCTCTGCATATTATCAAGTGCGTACTACAGAACAGGAGATTATAAAGCGGAAAACAGGGGTCAAATGTGAAACTAGACATATAAGGGAAACACACGGTGGATCTGTTCGCTAATCAGTCACTAACATCATTACCATGGGAGTGATAAACTAACAAAAGAATCTTTCTGCACACACAGAGGTGGACACCAACGTCTCAGAGCAACTGCCTCAGCATATCGTAACAATCGGGGCTTATCAGTTGCATAAACAACTGTGAATGCCTGCGTGGGGTCCACCTGGTGATGGCTCTCCAGGAGGTGACGAGCGATCGCCGATGCCGGTGGTTTGTGTGGCGGTTGCTGGGTGCACACATGGGTATCGGTATGCATCTGCGTCACGTTTCCTCACCCATGCTGGGATGTGCTCCGAGATCCGAAACTTCAGCTGCCGTTCCGTCATGCCAATGTAGTCGACCTGGCAACTACATGAAAATCGGTAAATGATATGGGATCTGGCGAACGGAGGTATCTGAGGTTTAAGAGATGGAACAGGAATTCGTTTTGTGGTGTAGGTTAACACGAGCTCTGCGGCGTTGTACGTCCGTAATACAGCGGCTTTCAATCGGCGTTGTAGCAACGTACTGACATCATCCCCTTTGAACGGTAGTTGTAGAAAGGCCTTCATCTTTGGTACCCCCATCAACGTTTGCTCTTGCGGTACTTCTTTAGAAAACTTGGAGATAAGTGATTGCGGGTACCCATTGTCCAAGAGAACCTGATTAATTAGCTGCAGTTCACTCAGGATTGTGTCCTGAGTGCAAATCTTTCTGGCTCTATTGAATAACGTTTTGATGAGGCCTGTTTTATAATGCCTTGGCACGAAGCTGTTAAAGTGTAAGTATTGGCCATTCCAAGTTGCACTGAACCATCAGTCCTTCGAGTAAGACGGATATCCAAGAACGGAAGGGAATCGTTACATTCATGTTCAGAGTTTAATGTAATGTTAGCGTGCAGTCCGTTGAATGCTGTCAGAACTTCTTCAGCATGTTCTCTACTATCAGTCACAACTAACAAATCATCCACGTATCGGAGAAATAAATCTGTTTTAGAGATGGTGCCTCGAGCCTGATTTTCCAGATGGGCCATAAAAATATCAGCCAAGATAGGTCCTAAGGGACTTCCCATGGCTACGCCATCAATTTGTCTATAGCCTATGTGTTGAAGTAGAATTTTACATTCGATGTACATAAAAGAAGGAGGCGTTCGAGTTCAGTCGTTGGAATGGGTAATTCCAGTTGATTCGCATTGACATAATCACATATGATGCGAATAGTTTCATGTAGGGGTACGTTTGTGAATAACGAATTGACATCCATGCTAGTCATGTATTTCTCATGAAGATTGACCTTGTCGAGAATTTCAGCAAGCTGGAAGCTGTCTTTCAGCGAATGTTTGCACATTGACTGTTTCACTGGTTCTAATATCCTAACCAGCCACTTTGCTAGCTTATGTTGGGGTGAGTTAGACATCGACAAAACTGGTCGCAGTGGCACATTGTCCTTGTGAAGCTTGGGCAATCCATAAAGCTGAGGCGTACGAGAGCCTCTGGGTCGTAATGCCTTCGCTGTTGTTGAGTTGATTAAGTTCATTTGTTGCAAAAGTTTTAATTCTTTTGATATTCTTTGTTCGAACTCGATGGGAGTATCAGGAGTATCATCAGCAACGAACTTGGAACGATCATTCAAAATAGGCAACATTTTTTCTATATAACTCGATTTGTCAAGTAATACTGCTCCTGACCCCTTATCCGGATGCAAAATCACCAACGCGTCGTTCCTTCTAAGCTCCTCCAAAGCACCAATGTGTTTTGGTGTGAGCCCACATTTTTGTCTGGAACTAGTTGTGCGATACTGATGTTCAAGATCAACTAATTTCGCTTTAAACCACTGCGCATTGTCATTGGAGATTGGGGTCAGTTTTAAGAGTTGATCGAAAAGTAGTTCGAATTGAGCCTGTTTCAATGCTGTTGCATTTTTTCCGTGGAATGCAAAATTTCAATCCACACGACAGTGCTTCTAGCTGTAGTGTACTCAGCCGCACTGAAGACAGATTAGTTACATATCTACTGGGATTTTCTGGCAGAGTAGCTTCACAACAATTATGCACAAGAGACTTTTCCAATGAATCTAACATGGACTTCTTAGATTGTTCAACCTTTTCATGACAAAAGTTCACAAACTTCAAATGACATACCAGACTGAGTTGATCCACCAAGGGCCGTTTATTCATGTAGGTACGACGATATTGTTGTAGCTTTTCGATACAGTTCTCAAGATGACATTTTGCCAAACGTCTAAGGTTTACAGGATTTGAAAGCAAGTAGATGTATTTATCACTAGACGTACGGATGATACGTCACAGCATTCAATTCACGCGAATCAACATGAGGTGGTCAATATCCTCAGTCTTCCAGCCTTGTTACCATTGCATACGAACACGGTTTGGTTAAAACACTGTTTCATAGGATCAGAGGTATGTGTACAGTTGATAAACTGCAGACAGAAAATGAGATGTTGAGACAAACCTCAGTATCAAATGGAGACCCCAAGAAACTTATCTAGGCACCTAATTCGGTGAATGAGAGCACTGGACCAACACTCACGGCTCAAAAGATGGATGTTTTCCCATTCTGGCCTTCCAAATGTGTCAGTCTGGCGAACAACATGAGGTACAGACTAAAGTCTACTCTGGCTCGAACGTGTGCGATTGTCCATTTGCGCTTATTTCAAACCACCAGAGGACCAGTTCTCCGCAATCGCGAAAGTAGTTTGTCAAACTGTTCTGTCTCCCATATTGTGTACCAGTTCACTTGCAGTTGCAGTGACGTTTACATAGGCAGAACAGATCGACAACTATCACAGTGAGTCGCCGAACACATCCCGAAATGGTTGAAACAACAGATGATGCATCAGTCTCAAATCGGTGAACTGACTGCTTGAAATGCAACGTGAACGATTGCTAAACACCTCATGACAAAAGGTCACCAAGTTGACTGATTACACTCGTTCAAGTTACGGTCGCGCAACCGGAACTCAACGTTACTGGCTTTCTGCGAAACGATCTTGATCCGAACTTACCAGCCGACGGTATGTGCACAAAATGAGTTGAGGCTATCTATCAGGTTGCCATTATTGTGACTACTTAATACATGGTGTGTTTGCAGGCGTGTCCAATACCTGTTCGTTCTTATCTGTATGGCGCATATAAGCAGCATGTTTCACTTTTGCGAGCGACGAGAGTAAGCGAAATGGTAACACGTCTCAACGTATGGACTTGTGGAAAATAGGATTGATGCTGTATTATTTGTGCGTCTGGCCGAACAGATATTGGAAGTTCGTACAAATATATTTGGAA